>MJUU01073177.1:36582-53891 GCA_002080025.1 Modiolus philippinarum | reverse complement strand
GGGGGGGGGGGGGGGTTAAGGAAGTTTGCTACTGACTTTTGGTTTTTCCATCAGATTTTCAGATTCCTCAAGTTTAATCCATTCAAAAGCATTATAATTTTTTGTCCATGGACCACCTTTTTATATTTCCATAACTTCATTTTATCTTTTGTTAGAGCATTTTGAGAAAATTTCATGAAAATCTTATTTTGTTGCATGAAAGAATTTTAATAACCAAGATGATTGATATTTCTATTTTTCTAGCTTAAATTTTTCAAGTTCTGACAAACAATCACATTTATCTGAAATACTATTTACTTTCAAATTCAGCAGTGAACCTTCTCAAGGTATTGGATTGCATAAAATTTTGGCAAAATCCCTAATTTCAAAACATTTCATCCAGTCATATGCATTTCATTTTACCAATATTTCTGCACTCTAGTGAAAATACTCACTTTTAATGAGGAAAGATGTCGCCATACCAGAGGCTATATCGTTCATTATAATCTTGTCCCCTTCCTTCATATAATATATCTGGTATTCCGTGATGACACCATTTCTATACTCCTGGTCTAATGGATCCCAGCTGACTAGGATTGTGTTTGGTGTAGTACTGGCCAGACGGATCAGAGGAGCTTTGGTTGGAACTGTAGAACAAAAAACACCATGTATCTTTTTATTTTGGGAGGTGATTGAAAGGATATGGAGTAAATGTACATGAGACAAAGTCTCTACAAATACATGGTAAAAACAAGCAAAGGAACAAAGCTTTTATTGTTGTTCTTCATCTTGAAGTCNNNNCCATGAGGCCTTCAACAATGAGCTTTGCTCATACCTCATAGTAAGTTCAAGACGGCCCCTAGCACCAGTTTGAGCGGTATTCTTTGCTAATTGTCGAACAATGCCACATCAATGTCTTTGACGGTCATGGATGTGGGGTTGTCAACAAACATTAATTAAACTGTCAAAGTGCTCCTAAAGTCACTGTCATCCGTTTCCCAACAAAAGTACTGGTTCATTTTTCAGTTTGAATTTGTATTTATTTTATACCTGAATATCTTAATTGGCTCAGCACCTAATATTCATCAGTTATATGGTTGAGTAAAATTTACCCAAAACAAGAGCTGGCGCCCAATGGCAGCCTGATATACCCCCACTCATTGAACCCTGAATCAATGTGGCAAGTGCAAATTTAATTGTATAGGGACACAACACACAGGTGTGGATACAGTACAAGTGTGGACACAATGCAAATATAAACACAATGATGTATAATTCTAGTAACCAACATGTTCAACTATAACTGTCTGCACAACAATTGAATCTGCCTTACATTTTCAAAAGAAATTGTGACGAAAAACTCCATATATTGTACAACAAAGAAAAACAATGACGTCTTTGCAAACAAGAAGTGTTTATCACATAACCTTGAAATCTGAATACACGATAGATTTGACCATAAGGAAGCTCTGTACAAAACAACAATTGAATCCCATTTACAGTTCCATAAAAAATTGTAACAAAAAATGCCATTTGTTGCACAACAATGAAGAACTATGACATATCGGCAAACAGGAAGTGCTCACGGCGTAACCTTGAAATTCNTACCTACCTACCTGTCATATAAAGCCCAGTATTTCGAACCCCTCGAAAATTCCAGCCCAAATTATCCAATTGGTTCAAATTTCCATGCTCACCACACAAAACTATTGCACCCTCCGTAAATTCGACCCCAGTAATTTTGCACGGGTCCAGGGGACATTCGCTAAAGCTCGAATGCAAAGTAAAGCATATACCTCCCTGTCATTAAAAGCCCACTGTTGCAAGTCCCTAGGAAGGTTCACTCTAAATTAGCTCAATACAAGACTATAGCAACCTCCGTAAATTCAACCCCTAAACTTTAGTACGGGTCCAGGGGACATTTGCTATTGCTGGAATTAAAGGTATTGTACGTGCCTTCATACCCTATATGTAATAGCCACTGCTGCGAAACCCTGGCAATGTCCAATTAAAAGTAGCAAAGTGATATTTTCCGATACAGGGTACCCTCCATGCAACCGATTCTGAAATTTGTGTACTGGTCTGGGGATCATACACTGTTGCAGAAATGAAGCTATTACATATACCTATCTGCCTTGTAATGCCTGTTGTTACGAAACCCCTAGAATGGTTCAGCCAAAATTAGCCAAATTAGGCTTAATTGCCGTTCTCACTATTCAAAACTGGAGTATCCTCCTCAAATTCGAGTCCAAAATTTTCGCACAGGTCAAAGGGTCACTGTCAGCAGCTCCAATGAAATTTATTGTACCTTCCTACTTACCTGCTATATAACGGCCACTGCTGCAAAACCCCTTGACATTCGCCGAGTTGGTCTCAGAAAGGTCCAGTCCATATTAACCAAGTTGGTCCCAACTGACTTGCTCACAATGCAAAACTTTGGTACCCTCCGTAGATTTGACACCGGCGTTTATGCACGGATTTTGGGGTCACTGGCTGTAGCTACGATTGAAAGGTATTGTACCTACATACGTGCCATAAAATGGCCGCGGTTGCAAAGCCCCTAGCAAGGTCCAGCCGACAGAAGCCCAGTTGGTCCAAATCGTTAGTTTTCGATGTAAGGAACCCTGTATGAAACAGAGTCCAAAACTTTCGTACACGTCTAAGCATCATATGCTACAGCAAAGATGAAAGGTATTACATAAACCTACCTGCAATATAACATCCGATGTAAGCAAGCCCCTAGAAAAGTCCAGCCCAACTTAGCAAAAGTGGTGCAAATTACCATGCTCAATATACAAACCCAAGGTACCATCCGTCAATTCGACCCCGAAATTTTCGCACGGGTCTATGGTCTTTATTAAATACACGCTCAACACTCAACACGTGGTCAATCCTACTATACATAATCATCACTTTATTATACGAGCCGCTCTCTTTAATAGATCAGTTTCAGTTTGTTTCGTCCTTTATAACATGAACTTGACCCTTCAATATGAGCATCTGACTTCTGTGTTATGTGCACAACCATCAATTTTATTGGGTTGTCCTTTCCATATATACGATTCCCTTTTTATGATAATGATTTGACATTTTAATATGATGTTTACAGCCTTTCGTTCCTGTAAATGACTCTTAACTTCATGAAGTCGACAGTTTATTATATCCCTTTAATCTTTGCTGATATTTACGTGACTTATTACTAAATACACTTTACTCTTTGTTTTCTGCATTTAACCATTCATTACAACAAAGTCACCGTTTGTTATATCCGCTCGAATCATTATCATGTTCACTTGATACATCAATTAGGGACTTCAGTGTTTCTTATATTCACTTGATCCTTTATTATATAGTCTTTATGGTTTATTATATATTCTTGACCATTTAGTATAAAAGTTTGACCCTTTATTTTATGCGCTTGGCCTTTTATTATATTGACATCACCCTATAATATTAAAGCTCCACCATTTATTTTGTTAATCTTACTCTTTATTATATATACCCGACTATTTATTAAATGAGTGTGATCCTTTAATGTGAACATTTGACCTTTTTAACACATATATAACCTTTTAATATAAGTGTTTGAATTTTTATTATAAGCGTTTAAAGCAATAGTATATGCATCCATCCTTTATTATACTAACTTGATCATTTATATACGGGTATGAGTCTTTATTATATGTGCATAACCATTTGTTATATACACTTGACCATTTAACATATTTGAATGACCGTTTAATACAAGTTTTTGTCCCTTTATTTTCTACAATCGATCCTTTGTTATGTTGAGTTGACCTTTTATTATATGTGTTTAGTCTTTTATTATGTTATATTGTTCCTTTAATATATGAACTGAAGCCTTTATAATACATTCTTGACTCAATATCATAATAACATATACCTTAAGGCAGCTATGGCGTTCCATATGATAACTTTGTTGTAATTTATATGACATCTAGCCAGTAGTGCTCAGTGGAACGCTTCGTTTGAATGATCACATGATATAGAGAGAAGTTATTCAGTGGAACTGTTGCTATCGGAAGTCATGTCGCTAGTCGCTTGATACATACGGAACTCTATACTTCCTGCGATTCCATAATTAAAATATTAAGGTCCATATCATATTTTTCTAGTCAATCGGAAATATTCTGTTCATTTTACAAACTCAAAGTCATTTGAAAATAAGTGATAAATTGTTTTGGTGACCATATTCCCCTTTGAAAGTGAAATAATCATAGTTATAAATTATATGATACCTACGTTACCAGTGTTTTATTTGCTCATTTCATGGTATAGAAACCTGTATTCAGTATTTTCAGTAACCAGTTAGCGTGAGCATATCAAAGAAGGTTTATGTATGAACAATATATAATTAGCTGCCAGTAACTATTGCGAGGATGTGGTGCAAAAATACATACGTTACCAATACATACGTTACTGATTAATCAACATATCTGGGAAAGTGGTGTTTTGCACTTTCAAGATGATCTTGTACGACTGCTTTACGTAAATTAAGAGAAAAAAGATGAAACTTAGGAGAGAATTTCAATTCTGATAGCAGTTAAATGAACTTTTTCAATACATACGTTACCAAGACACTTGAAATAATATATTACGCTTTCAAAAAATAGAGTTCTCCATTTACTCTTATTTCGAATTTAAACCTTTATTATGACATTTTTTAATATTGTTATTGAAATTGTTGGAATGTTAGGGTCATCTCTGTCAAAAAGTGACAACGAATACCTACGTTACCGGCCTTGAAATGAGCAAAACTTCTATATGGATACTTTAATGCACATACTTTTCTATTAAAATTCTTGCAAATAACTTAAATTTGATAAATCGGCCACTTAATTCTTGTGGTACCTCAATGTATTTGTTTTCTCTTTTGCTTATACTTTCAAAAATTTAAAACAAAAGTGACAAAAGAAAAACTGTACTTTCGATTGGGAATAGATTTATATAAAATTGTGGAGATTTTTAAGAAAAATGTGACTGGTATGCGTGATTTCTGATAACGCATGAAACATGAAAAACAAATAATATTCCATACATTGATCTGCTAAACAAAGTAACGTATGTATTTGGTTTATTTATATAACTTTTCGCACCATTATTCAATTGTGCATAACTTTTACAGTTTTCATTTGGTGTTGTTCATATTTGGTAAAAAGTTAGTAAAAAGTTAGTTTGAAATATGTTCTTTCCAATAAATCTAGTTGTAAAATATTTGCTCGTAATGCAAAATTTGTCAATTTTATGGTCCAATATGGTCCTCATTAGAGAATTTTAGTGAATATCGGAGGCTTCTCATGGAAAAAAAACGAGTTCAGTGACCCATTGTTTTTTTTATTAAAATTTTGAAAGAAATAAACTTTCAATCACAGAAAAATAAGAAAAATCTATCGTTTTGTCTTTTGTCCCCCGAACTCCCTTAAGTGTTATGTGTTGTTTGTTCCGTCATAATGATTGTTCCACAAGGAACATCTAGTTGAGCCGAGTTATTCCAAGGAACAAATATTGCAGCATAAGATGAGGAGTGCTGTGAGGCAGTTCGTGTCATGAAGCATAAATAAACAAACAAGTTAAAATTCTTGTTGAACTGCGATAAAAAGCAAAACAATAAATATACACACATGTCAAAACGTAAAAAATATGATTAAAAACAAGAAGACAGAAGTGGTGATGGGCTAAGATCATCGACATTGATGTCTTCAAAGGGCGCGGGGAAAAGAAACAAAAATACTGAGATGTGGTGTTACGTCACAGGTGGAATACAGGTCAGATAAATTTGACTTTCCCTGTTTAGAGCAAAGACCAAAGTGGGGAGAAATAATAAATTGGTAGGGGAAGGATATTTAGCCCTCTGTACAAGACCAAAATTAATCATTTAAATATCAAGGACGTATATTTAGAAATATACATCCTTGAAAATATATATTAAAAAGGTATTAAAATAACAAATATAATGTAAAATTAAATAAAATTGAAGATACCTGTCCAAGGATTGTACATTAAACACTAGTTTTTATATTGATACCTTTGGGGTTTGGGTACCTAGAGTGAATATAATTTGTTGTTCTAACTGTTGTCGCCGCTGTTGTTGTGAACTGTCAACCTGAGTAAGGACTGTCACGCTCATGTCTTCCATGGAATGTTTGCGAAACCTGAAATGGTTACCGACGGGTTTATCTTTGTGAGCTGCTACGGATCAAAGATATCATGCTCAGCAAAGCGATCACCCAGTCTGTGGCAAGTCTCACCAACATATATTTTGTGACACCGTCTACATACTATGGCATATATCACATTATTGGTTATACAAGTATAACCAGAACCGATTTTGTAAGAACCATTAGGGCCCTTGATGAATTCCGTTTCCATAGTGAAGGGACAAGTTCGACAGATCTTTCGACCACAAATATTGCAGCATATTTGTTTGTCCCAAAATTGCTATTAGTGCATGCTTAATTAGTGTCTTATCTCCAAAATTTCAAAATGTCGACCGTTGCCATGACAACCGCTCAAGGCTGAAAATAAAGCTGCTCGGAACTGAATGAAAGTCAGGAAATTTATCAAGCCTTTGTGTGTCTTGTCTGTTTTCTACTTAGTTTACTTTCTAAAGGAGTCTAGGATGGTGTTTATTTCTCTGACCTTGATTACTCTTTATTAAGGGTGCCGACTCCAACCTGTCGTTGGGTGTGGGTCCGGTTTCCTCACCGTTCATCGAAGATCTTATGGTGGCTTTGAGTTGTTATTACTCCACTTTGGGTCGTTGTCTCTTTGACACATTCCCCATTTCCCTTCTTTTTCCCCAATTAAGTGAATGGGAAAGGTACCGGTTAGCGGCATCATTTCAGTCAAAACTGGTTGTATTGGTCAGTATGTCTGAGTTGGGAATTCGTTTTAGAGACTTTATCAGCTTCCCGATACAATTACAAATATCCGCCGTTTGCGTAGAGTCAGTAGAACATTTTTTTATTAATTGCTCAAAATTCCGTGTTCAACGAAACAAATTCGTCAATGAATATTCCATTTAATCTGACCGTCTTACTTTATGGGTTGGAAGAACAAGATCAGGAAACCAACCAACTAATTTTTAGTCACGTTCAAACATATATTAAAGAAACAGGGCGGTTTACAAACTAACTTGATTTTCAATTAGTCGAACGACCGGGCTAACACTTAATACCTTTTATTTACCTTTTCTCATCGTAATTATCATCTCTGTTGCTATCCATTTTGCAAACGTATATTAGAAATAATTGTATTTATTATGTCTATCTATGTATATTATGTAATTATTGGAAAGGGCAATTCTAAATTGTATAATTTGTGCCCAATCCAATTGTCATGTTTAGACAATAAAATAAGTTTCAATCAATCAATCAATCACAGGCACGGATCCAGGGAATTTGAAAAAGGGGGGAGGGGGGTCCGATCGAAAATTGAAGAGAAGTTTCGCCGAGCGGAGCGATGCGCGAAAATTTTTGGGGTATTTCTTTGTAAAACACCTGTATTTTCACTAAAAAGACATGATTGTCAAAGAAAAGGGGGTTTCCATGCAACCCCCCGACCCCCCTGGATCCGCCAATGAATCAATCCGCCGTTTGTTGAAGGGGTTTACAAGGTAACATTCTCCCCTGCTTCTAAAGCTGCATCCTTGTTACGCGATAACTTTAAGTGTTCGATTTAATTAACTGAACGTATAATTGACATTTTAGTCTCAGTGTTATTATTTAACTCATGAATTTAAAAAAGGTATATCTTACCCTCATGCAAAGCTGTGCCCTTAGTTGATTTTGGCATTACATTTAGAGAGAGACATATAATTATATGTCTTTGATTTAGATCATATTGCTTATTTGTTCTCTATCAATTTTTACTGAAACATCTTTGAGTTTATGGTCTTCCAAACGTTTAGATTTTATCTGTACTGAAGAGATATAAGTTGTCGAAATGCGCATATGCTGAATTTAAATTCACAGTAACGTCGGTATTAAGTCATTTGTTTCTGGTGTGTACGGTATTATTATTGTGTTAACGACCTAGTTATCTCCCCTTTTGAATCTTCCCGCCAGATGGCATACATGGTTGCTACATGTAAACAACATGGACGTCGCAAGCACCGAACTGTAAAGCAAATATTATTATTTCAGATTTTCATATAATTTACACATCTAGTAGCTGTATTTGATTTAGTACATTATCAAAGACTTAACTTAAACATTAGCTCAGTGTTATAAATAGAGATATAAATAGAGTGACTTCTTCGTGTTAATAAAATACATCGTCCAAACCAAAGACAAAGTTGCTGAAAGTCACAAGAAACGGCATTCATATTCATGCTTTTAGCACTGAACAAACATCGAAGATTTGTTATATCTCGTATTCATAACTCGTGTGAATCTGCAGATAAAATGGCAATAGATCTTTAGAACTGAATGCATACAAAAAAAATAATAAATAACAAAAACATGTGTTGTAATAGCAAAAGTCTAGTACATTTGTACATCATTAGAAATCAAAGATTGTGGTATAAATAGAGTGACTTCTGCCTGTTAATCAAAATTCAAGTAAATCATCCAAAGGCAAAGTTGCAGCAAGGAAACGGCTTCATATCCATGTACATATGATACGGTATTCATACTTTCAGAATTAAACAAACACTGAGAACGATAAAAATAACAGAAAGCAAATCTAGGATACATCTTGACTGAACCATTTCAATTTTAATCATGCCTGTTTCAACAGGGGGCAAAAATTTCATACCAAATGATTTTGAGAAACGCATCTGAAATTTTAGAACAAAAAAAGTTAAATTGGAAATATTGGCCCAACACATATACCAATTTCCAGTTGATGTATTTCTAGATATTTATTAATTATGTCGCCTGCCTTCACACAGTGGCATCATGTAGGGATCACTATCCATTGTGTTGTCGTTGGTGTCACAAAAAATTTGTGTCACTCTTTTCTCAGGAGCCATACATTAGTGTATGTATCCCAGCATTCTGTAATTTGGCATGGAGTATCATTAAGGGGACCTATACCCTGTAACAGAGTTAAGAATCTCTCAAATGCCCACTTCTTGTTTGACTGAAATTAGATGTTTTCAGTCTTGAAAATTTCTGCCATATTTTTCTCAGTTATTACATATGACAGCCTTCTGCAATTCAGTATGGAGTATCTGTATAAGGACCTATTCTGTGCATGAAAGTTTTTGATCTCTTGCATGTTCACTTCCTGTTTGACAGAACTTAGAATATTGTTAGCTGATTGGCATCACGAAAAAGTTCTGTCACATTTTTCTCTGGCACCACATATCCTCTGAAATTTATCATTGCGCATCAGTATGTTGACCTTTACTGTGTAACAGAGTTATGGATCTCTTGCATTACCCCTTCCTGTTTGATGGAACTTAGAATATTTTTAGTTTCACAAAGATTTCTGTCCAGTTTTTCTCAGGAACCACATATTTCTGCCTTCTGCGATTTGGCATAAAGCACATGTATCAGTATGGAGAACCTATACTGTGTAAGAGAGTCTGGGATCACTTGCATGCCCACTTCCTATTTGACGGAAGTTAGAATATTTTTTTCATTATTACACAGGCAACACATAAGTCTTCCTTGGAAGACTCATAAATACTACTAAATTTACCTTGAGGTCACATGGAGTAAGATACATTTGAGCAAAGGGGTTAAATTCTGTTTATCACATGCTTTTTAGGGGAGGGGGGTTACTAGTATGTCTATATCTATATATTGGTATGGTGACATAGTAAATTAGGAAGTTCATCTTCATAACACTATTGTAGTATGTAATGATGTGCATGCTCATCAGCATTTTGAAAGCAAAAATAAAATATTTGCAAGGAAAATTTTGCTGGAATTGATTGTAAAACCATTTTTGAAGGAAAAAATTGTAAAAATTTGAATAGAGGATTTTTAACCATTTATTCATAGATTGGCTGGTTAATGTATGTGCTGTCATCACAACATAACAGACAGATTAGTGAATGTACTGAAATGTTCACAATTTGATTTTACTTGAAGCCTCAAATTCTAGTTAGCCAGTCTTTGATTTTGTTTCTTTTATTGTATTATTTTGAAAACTGCTGATGTGGAAGTATATCAGTAGAATGTACAGTGTTTGTATTGTTTATAAATGAGATGCCATATGGAGTTGAAATACTTGGATCCTGTTTAAGTGAAATATTTTTTTCTTTCTATTCTTGTCAGACGAGTTTTAGTTTTGTTTTGTCAAAATATAGGTTATCTAACTATTTTAGTATGGCAAGAGCTATACAGGTAACAAAACAAAGCTACAAGTAAGCAGAGCTGTTTAATTTTACTGAAATTGCAGTTTTGGTCATGAAATTATTTGTTTTTTGTTGAAGGTAAATAAAAATGGTGCACAAGGTGAGTAAAGATGATGCGGGTACAAACTCTCCTATATACCTCACAGAAGTTCCAGATGAAGTAGAGATTGGTGAAGATTTTGGGATAGATCCCGCACAGAGATTTGCCTTGGATGAAGATGAAGATTTAGCTTTAGCAGATGATCCTCATCTTAATAAAATAAAAGTAAAAATTTCCCAAAGTTTGGAGAAGGCTGAGTCTGTTTCTTCCATAGTTTCTGAGGAAAGTCAAGAGGAACCTAGTCCTGTCCTGTCAGAAAATTTTACAACGGTACCTTATGGATTACAACCAAGGTTAACATATGAACATGGAAAGAAAAATACAGATATTATGGGATGTAAGCTCAGTATTTGTTAGGAGTTATTCTTTGTCTTTGACTTTTGTAGATGACATCCCATTGGTATTATGTTTTTTCTTTGTGTTGATTGTCAGCATGGTCATTGAATCAAATGACATGTACATGTATGTAGTCTGCATAAAACTGGAAACTTACAAAGATTCTGTCATATCTAATTGTGGCTTTTCATACAGATATTGTTGGTTGTTTGTTCTCTATCACTTTTTATACCTATTTTGATTTATGGTCTTCCAAATGTTTTGATTTGATCTGCACTGAAGAAATATAAGTTGTAGAAATGGCCATCTGCAGAAACTAAACTTTGGTATTATGTTAGGCCATGAAAAAAAATATTGGTTTATCAGGCCCTCCCTCATCTAGTTGGAGGCTTAAAAAAAGCCCCTTGTTGACTTTATTTTTGCCATTTCAATAAAACAAAAATAAAAAATCACCCCTCACTACATTTTTGGTGGTTTTTACCATGTAAAAAGCTGCCTCATCTATTTTTTGGCAAATAAAAAGATGAAAAAAATCACCTCCCTCCCTCATCTGTTTCAATGAAAAATGGCCTGAGAACCAGTTAATTAATTTTTTATGGCCTTATTCAAAAGAAATAAAAAAAGAGAATATGAAGGGGCTTTGAATACATTTACATTGAATACATCTTTTATTGTATGACTTATGACTTTTAAAACAGGTAATTAAATACAGAAGTGACAAGAAGAATGATAAAAAAGACTGAGACAACTAGTAATTACAACAAAATGTCAGACGGACGTACAGCGAAAAAAAAGGTGTTCTCAGTGGAGAGCATGGAAGAGCAAAAGCATTGTGTGGAAAGAGGTGCCTAAGAAGAGTATTAGCAATGCACTTGTCATTTAAAAATACCTTAACATTGCAATAAAATGTGAAGGGTAGACATGTAAAATCTCTATTTTTGAAAGACTGGCTTAAGAAGTGTAAAGTATAATATGTATTATTTACAGTGGTGTACAACAGCAGAATGAGACAATTTGTCATCTTAGATACAAAAGGAGCAACAACATGGAAGCGAGACATGGTGGATGTCAGAAGTAAGTTGACTATGGGTTTGGCTTTATGCAAACATGATTTAGCAATGCAGGGGTTGAGAAAAACTGCTAGATAGTTATATATTTTTGTTATAATTATTATGCATTTCATATAAAATGTTTGTTTACACATGTTTTACTCTTCAATAAACAAGAAAATGAATACTAAACATAAATTAGCATATTATCCAGTTTGTACTGTCAGAAAAACAGCAAACTATTATTTGTATAATCTTAAAAAAGCTTGCGCTGGTTAATTATTATCAAGTCAAATTAGATAATTGAATAGCATTTGAAATTTTGAATTCTATCATGTGGTTTTTGTCTATAGATGTAAAATCTGTGTAAAGATAAATGAATTTTACTTGTGAAATATTTACTAGAAAGGTTAAATGTAGCTTTTTAGATATCAGTAAGGATGTTATTTACAACACACACGCTCACATTTAAAGAATGCTGGTTGCTTATTCTCATTCAGTAGACAAGTGATGTAAGATTTTATGAGAAACCTTCTGAGTTGTTTAGCTGTTTTAGTAACACAGAAAATGAAATATGATGAAATCAAAAGGATTTAATAAAATTTTGTCAGATTGCTCAGAAACATGTATTCAATCAAATAAGGAAAAAAAAACTAGGAGATCAGTGTGCAAAAAAAAAAAAATTGTAATGCTTATAAATGAATATATCCAGAGGAGTTAGAATCTTAAATACTAAAATACTAACACAAGCATTCATAAATATATGTTGAAGTATTTATTTTATATGCTTTTTCTGTGTCATGGAGGTCAGATACTTCATAATAACATTTGAAGTGCATCTATTTTTGTTTATATATAAAGTCCAGTGGACTGTCTACAAGGTAATAGGATCTGTAAGACTTGTCTTGTGACCTCAAAGAATTCACGATAAAAATGAAATTCAAAAGTGTCTCCTGTCCAAATATGTTGTCTAAGGATTATGATGTCAAAGTTTTGTTTGAAACGTCTATATTTTTTGTAAAAAATGCAATTTATCGGTATAATTTATTTACCTGGAAGTTTCAAAATTGAACGAGAAAAATTACAGACCCTATACTTGTTGCACAAAATAAGAGATCTTCAACTTTAACAAACTCTGTCTTGGAACAAATAGAAAAAAATGAAAAACAAAAAGAAAATCAAGTAAACATAGGCTATATCGTTTCAATATTTCTTAATTTCTGACCATAGAAAGGAAACACTTCAAAAAAGGAAAGACTCGGACAATATATATATACATACATGCCATAGTAAAATGATATTTTTATCAAAAGTTGATGCAAATAAGAGATGAATCAATGACATTTAATTTTCTGTTTTAGTACACAGAGCTTTGTTATATCCGAAGTATGAATATAAACTGATCTCTTACTTAATCTACGCAAAGAAATACAACTGTTATTTTGCTCTGGGGAAGGATTTCTCTTTACGGGTAAGTAGAAAAAGGTTCAGTAGTGTGGTATACACAGTTGAACTTCGATGGTTCAACTGCAACAGCTTGAACACCATGGATGTCTTGAACCCTTTTTGTTGTCCCTTCAGGTATAAAATAGGATGACCTCAGTAGCTTGAACACCCCTCTAACTTGAACTGTTGTTATCAGTCCCTTTGATGTTCCAGCCATTGAAGATTGGCTGTGCCATACATCCATCTGTATATACGTCCATACAGCAGTCTGTCCTTATGTTCACCTATCAATGTTTTTTATGCCCTGCCCATAGTGGAAGGGGCATATAGATTTACCCTTATTCGTCCATCCATACATACGTCTGTACATCCTGATGTTAAGTTTTGCGTTTAGGTCCATATTTTAGTAACCTCTTTTAATATTTAATAATATTACATCAGAACATGCACCTTGATAAGTACTACAAGATTCACCAACAATAAGGATTCATGACCTACATTTTATGCTTGAGTGACTTTTGTTAAATATTGCATTTTAAGTCAATTTCTCAACAACTACACATCATACCACAATGATGTTTCATCAAATTATTTGCCTTGATGAATACTGCCCAAATTATTAAGAATTAAGTGGCTTTGACCTATATTTTACGCTTGAATGACTTGTGTTAAATTTTGCATTTAAGTCCTTTTCTCATCAACTACATGATGTCCCATCAAATTAATCACCTTGACAAGTACTACACAAATCACTAAGAATTAAGTGCCTTTGACGGTTTTGACCTATATTTTACGCTTGAGTGACTTTTGTTAAATTTTGTATTTAGGTCCAGATTTCATCAGCTACACATTATATCACAATATCTCATCAAATTAATCACCTTGATGAGTGCTACCCAAATTATCAAGAATTAAGTGGCTTTGACCTATATTTTATGCTTCAGTGACTTTTGTTAAATTTTGCATTTAATAGAAAAAAGAAGGGAAACGGGGAATGTGTCAAAGAGACAACAACCCAAAGGGGAGTAATAACAACTCAAAGCCACCATAAGATCTTCAAGTCGGCCAGTCTATTTCTCAAAAACTAAACATGCAATTACAATGGTGATGCATTAAATAAATTACCTTGATGATTGCTATCGAAATCAGATAATTTGTGTTTCAAGTCCATTTCTAAACAACTACACAATATATCATTGTGATGTTTCATGAAATGACTCATCTTGGCGAGAACTACCAAATTCTTAGACAATTTGTTGACTTTGACCTATATTTTATGCTTGAATGACTCTGTTGAATTTTTGCATTGGTTCCATTCATTAACTACTAGGACTTAAAGAAATAAATCACTATAGTGAGTACTACATAATTCATGGATAATTTTATGACCTGACCAATATTTTATGCTTCTGTGACTGTAGATGAGTAATTTTTGTTACTGTCCATAATTAAACAAATATTTATTGAATAATCATCTTTTACAGTACTTCTTGATGAATACATCACAATTCAGTGAATTTTTATTCCTGATTGCAAGTGCGGATCCAAACAATTTGAAAAAGGGGTTTCCAAATAGAAATGAAAGGGAAATTCGCCAAGCAGAGTGAGGCGCGAATTTTTTTTGGGTATTTCTTAGTAAAACTTCAGGATTTTCTTTAAAAAAGACATGATTGTCCGAAAAAGGTTTGTGGAACCCCCCCTTGGATCTGCCAATGGATTGGCATATGTTATCTATTGTGATAAATTTGTTGGTGGGCCATCAGTGTCTTATACATTCTCTAGTTCTTACCTTAAGAGGGTGCTCTGACATACCCTGCTTATTAGGTAAAAATGATAATGTTCAGCAACTGATATTTTTGACATAGACTTATGAAAAATCATAATCAAAGTACATGAAGTACCATGCATATCTCTCATATATGCACAATTGATCTGCAAAATATACACACCCTTTCTTGAAAACTCTACAAAAAAAGTTTGTCTGTAGACAAAATGGAGTGTGGTGTAGGCAAAATAATTAAACTCAACTGACATTGTCAAGCATTTAGGTTTTACCTAAAATTTTGATCAAGATTAATTGTGATTTCAGAGGTGAAAACAGTTCTATAATTGTAACACTTCAAAACTGATGTAAATATACATTACTCAGTAGTAATATTGTGGAATAGAAATTTGACATTATCAGCCTACTCCATCTTTCAGGTTATACATTCCTTGGCTGTCTTAAACAATACAAGTGGAGAGTGCTGATTTAAGATCTGTTTCTACAAGCTGTATGAGGAACTGGAAAAATTTTGTTGCAAGTTTATGTTTTCCATCTTGGTCAATGTTCTCCTCCTTTTCTTGTGTCAGTCAAAAATTCAGCCAAGTGAAACCAGTTTTTGTACAGGGACCCCCGTATATTGCTATCGTCTCATGACGATACCTCATCGCTATTGGGCAAAATAATCTTTCATGTATTCCTACATCAAGACGGATGTCCCAAATAGATATGTGCTAGAGGAAATAATCCTTTGTGGCCAGTTTAATTATTGCTGCCTACATCAACATAATGTATTTAAAAAAAGGGCGGCAGATGCTACATGTTGCATTTTGCAACTGCTGAAGAGGTGCTAGGTGCATGAAATTTCTTTGTTTAGAGGACTAACTTCTCATTCATAATTTTGTTTTCATTCACAAATATTCCGAGACTACCGCTGAGTAGAGAAACTCCAACAGCTATTTACTAATGTCCCGCCAAATCGACAAATTAACAAATTATAAAATGAAAAAACATAGAGCTTTTTATTTTTTTATTTTCTCTGTTAACATTCTTTGATTTTGTTTTGAATATTTTCAAATGTCTATGGCGTTGATTTTTCAAGAGGGTGTCTGTTAATCTCAGTTTTATTGTGTGACATTGTTATTAAAAATAGATAATAAATAAAATGTTCTATAAATAGCGCTATTACCTGTACCTATAACCTTCTGTAGACTGGCATTGTGTGTGAAGTGTGAAATGTGTATCGGTATCTAATGGAATACTTTACCTTTATAGTTCAAAAGGGGTTATCTGAATGGTAATAAGATTTAGAAATTGCACAAAGCAGGTCATCTGCATATCATTATTTCCTACGGTCAATCATGTACATCAAGTAAATATCAAAAGTGAAAGTCAATCAACATGATCGACTGGGAAAAATGCACTGGGTAAATAAAGGCAATACATGACTTTCGAGATAGGAACCCTCGTGTAATTGAAGATGGAAACGATCTCTTAAAATACCAGTAGGATGGATGACTGGATTCCTGATCTATTGAAATAAATAAGTACCACCATATAAGACAAACTATTTATGAAATTGAAGAGAATTTATAATTTGTCCTACATGACAATTGTTTAACTAAATTTTAATTGAGGAAAAACAATTAAGCTAAAGCGCTACAGACGGATTAAATGTAAATCACCCTTAGCTCTACAGTGTTTATTAATCAGTGATTCCCTCTCAAGGTATTGATGTATTGATTTTTTTTGTATAATAGTAGATTTTTTTACGAAGTGAGCACGACTAAAAAATCCTGTATTTATGCAAGAGTTCCCTTTAGATAATCAGAAAGGAACGGAAAGAAATGTTGTAAGTTGATTTGAAACGGGTGACAGTTTTTAATTTGTTTAACGTTATCTAGAGCAGAATGACGTCCCATTGCCCTAGCCAAAATTAAAATTGGTGGAATCTTGGACTAACAAATGAAGACTGTTGATTTCCAGCCAATTTTTTGCCATTTTTAACCTTAATTCTGCATTTTACAAAATTTCCAGAAAAGGGGGGTTCCAACCCTGAATCTGCCAACTAAATACCATGTATAAAATTTATAATGTGTGAGAATGTACAACCACCAGCCAACAAGGCTATTTAAAACCAAGGTAAAACAATTGATATTTAACTGTACAAAATTTTGAATTTATCTTGAAACTGTATTTGCTGTAACATATGATTGATGGATGTAAGAAAAAGAAGACTTTCTTACCTCCCGTCAACCATTCTCATGCAATTCATTCCATATGAAATTCAGAGTCCCCATACTTTAG
>MJUU01073177.1:23575-35038 GCA_002080025.1 Modiolus philippinarum | reverse complement strand
GGTCCAGTGACCAGGTTAAGTTTCTTTGCTTAAGTCTGTTTCTCAATAACTACAAGCCATAGGTCAATGATATTTGGTATATAGCTTGGTCTTGGTTAGTACATGTCAGTCTGCCATATGGCTTTTGACCTTGACCTCAATTTCATGGTCTAGTGAACAAAGTTGAGTGTTTCTGATTAGAATAGTTTCTTAATTACTGTAAGTGGAATGGTAATAATATTTGGCTTGTAGGTTGCTCTTGAGTAATGCATGACTGTTTTAGCGACAAGCAGGGACGGGCCAGACATCTATTAGGGTCCACTCTTGTTTTAAAAACTTTAACTTTGCTTCTAGAATTAAGATGTTTAGTGGTAGGGTGTTCATATTTGTTATGTGACGTTCTTTTGATGAGAGCTTTCTAATGGTACCATATTTATAGACATTTTGACCTTGACCTTACCCTGAGGGTAATTTTTTAAAAACTTCAATTTTGCTTCTAGAATTAAGTTGTTTTGTGATAGGGTGTTTATATTTCATATTTGACTTTCTTGTGAAGAAAGCTTTCTTTCGAATTTTTTGTGCATTGAGGTTACTGGAATCCCAGGCGAGCTGTGTTGTCTTCTGACAACTCTTGTTAGTTCAGCTCTTTGCAACGAAGTTGAGGTGGAATATAGGAGTATCCCCCAGTGTCCACATCCGCCTTTGGGCATATATCTCTGCAACTATGACTTGTAGGGTCATCAAGCTTTGCATGCAGGTGAATCACAGCCTCCAAAAAAATTTGGTCGGTATATTTTATGCTTGACTGATTTACATTCAAGTTCAGATGTTGGCATCCAGGCAAAATTATGTCACTTTGTCCTCTATTTTACGTTTGATTGATTTACGTTTAAGTTATTGTTGGAGTTCAGATCTCTGTCACTATAAATGGTAAGATAAAGTAACCTTCCAGATAAATGCATCTCTGATGGCATGTCAACATCCAGGCAAAATAAGGTCACTTTGACTAATATTTTCTGCTTGGTTGATTTACATTCATGTTTATGGATAAGTTCATATCTCAGTCGACTTGCATGGTAGAATAGTGTAACCATGCGTATGTATGCATCTCTGATGGTATGGAAGTCAACATCCAGGCAAAAATATGTCACTTTGACCTATATTTTAAGCTTGATCAATTTATATTCAAGTTTTTGATCAAGTTCAAATCTCAGTCGCTATACATGATAGGATCTTGTAACCTTGCTTATGCATGCATCTGTTATGATAGGTCAGCATCGAGGCAAAATAGGTCACTTTGACCTCTATTTTATGTTTGATTTCTTTACATTTAAGTTTTCGTTCGAGTTCAGATCTTGGTCATTATACATAGTAGGATAATGTAACCCTTCATTTGATTTCATCTCTGATGGCATGTCAGCATCCAGTCAAAATTATGTCACTTTGACCTGTATTTTCCACTTGATTAATTCTTATTCAAGTTTATGGATGATTTCATATCTCAGTCTCTAGTCTATAAATGGTAGAAAAATGTAACCTTTAATATGTATGCTAAGATAATCAAACCTTGCATATGAGGCATCTCTGATAGTAGGTCAACAGCCAGGCAAAATTGCATTACTATGACAATATTCCATAATGAGGCAAACTTTGTAATCAGGGATTCACTATGTTTTTTGTAGCTGGAAATTATTCTTTAGATGGGAAGCAAAAACAAATCAAATCGTTTATGTTGTTATTTGTTTACAGGTATTGAATCAGCATTTTGATGAGACATGTAGCGTCAGTGGAGATCTGCGGTCCGTATTGTTTATGTTGTTTAATCCAGTAGAAGATGAACTTATAACAGGAGGAGTCGGTGGTACCAAGGTATACAAACTTTAATGTTAAAAAGTCCAGTTTTGATATTGTTGTATTTTAGATGGTATTTCATGTAATGGATGTTTTATAAAGCAATCAATATTTGGTGGTCATTTGTTCAATCTGTACAATTGTCAGCTGATGATTTAATCTTCTTCCGTAAATGATGGTTTACAGTGAAAGATGACCCATATGTGATCAATGCATGCGACCTCGCGGATAATTGTCCAACCATAAGTGTTAATTTTTGTACTACAACAATTGTAACCATGACTAAAAGTCATAAAACACCTGACCCCAAAATGTAATGTACACTCAAATGGCGACAACTTTACTCACACAGTATAGGTTTCATGATGTTTCTTTTCATATTTTACTGAAAAAATAGGAACTTGCATTGGATCAAAATTAAAGATTTTGATATCTTACACTTGTGTAAGAAATTCTACATCTTTTCCTCTCATTTCCCTACGCTCAACTTGAGAATAGACGAAATTTCTTACACTTGTGAAAGATACCCCGATCTTTAATATGATCAAATGCAAGATCCTATCGATCTTCTCATCTTATAGTTCATGTGCTGTTTTGTAACAAAAATGTAAGAAATTCAAGTACCTGTATACATGTGTTACAAAACAGTAAGAAATACAAGTTACCTGTATACATGTATTACAAAAGAGTAAGAAATACCAGTTACCTGTATACATGTATTAGAAAGTTTTAATACACATGTACCTACCTGATTGTTGCTTTTATGAAAATTAGTTGATCTTCTGGTTATGCCATGAATTCTGCACTCGTATAGCTCATGTACAACATTTAAAATCCTGCATATAAATATCTATACAAATGTACTACAATACTGAATGCTTTGTTTTATTTCCTTTTTACAAAATTATTTACAATCAAAAGAAAATGCTCTAACAATTTCATTTAAAGTGGTCAGATTTGGGAATACCATCCAATCCACTTGCCCATGGTAGGTTCAATTTGAGTAGGGCAGGCTAATTTCCAAAACATTTGCATGGTCATTTCATAAACATATTTTAAGATAGAATTTAGAGTTGGCATCAATTTGAGATGAGTTTCCTGCCCTTAAAGGAGTAAATGATTCATAGAAATGACATAAAAGTATCGAATTACCAAAATGCATATGTCAATGCAGAAAAAAATAACTACAGCACGATCCTGTATGTACAGTGTCATAGTAGTATTTCCAATATAGGAAATCCAAAACTGTAACTGACACAAAGTTAAGAAGATAACGAGATTTTAACTATACAAAAGACATATTACTGGTTCTGTTGTCGCATGAAAATTAGGTCTTGAAAAGGCAGCAGAAACTTTTCTAAAAGATTTGATCAACCTTGAATAAGAATTATGTAATGACTGATCAATCAAATATCAAGTATTACTGTGGAAGTACTTTTATTCGTGGACATCAATTTTTCGTGGTTTTCATAAATAATACTATTTCGTTGGCACTTCTACTTTGTGGTTTCAAATTATATGCATGAAAACTCTAGGTAAAAACGCATTTCACTTGGAACTTTATTTCTTTGTTTTAGCGAGCCACGAAATCCACTAAAATTGGAACCCCACGAACAAAAGTACTTTCACAGGACCTCCCCTTTTTGCAAACTAATATTTTGCAAACAGACACTGTACTCATGTTTATTTTTTTTAAATGTTGTTAAAAATGAATATATTTTTATTGGAAAATATACATTTTATATATTAGTGAAATGTAATTTTGTATTTTGACAAAGATATAGTATTATTTTAATAATGTAGGTATGGAAATTTGAGAAGGACAATTCCAGACAACTACTTCATATGAAAGAACTGGCAAACTATACTCTCAGGTTAAAGTAAGTTTTATAATGGAAGTATATTGTAACAGGAAAATATTCAAAATATAAGATGAGATTCAAGTATAGAAACTCAGTTTTGTTCAAAATGACAAAAGTTTTTTTTGTGAACAAATTATTAATGTTCAGTATACTTAAAAAATCATAATTCTATTGTATGTTTGGTAAAATATTACACAAATGTTGTCTGTTTTGAAGCCCTCATTTTTATATGACCGCAAAAATTTTTGCGGTCAAATAATGGTATGGTGCTGTCGTCGTTGTCTGTAGACACTTTTGTTTTTGGTCAATAACTTAAGTTCCAGTTGACCAATCCTTATGAAATTTTAACACAATGTTCCTTTGCACAAAAGGAAGTCAGGGAATAGTTTTGGTCATTGTGGCCACACCGGTTTAAAAAAAAAATGGCCAAAAAGGGTTAAATTTAATATTTTCACATATTTGACTGTAGAATCTTTATTATTCATCGGATTTTGATCGGGTTTCTTTCAGTGACCTGCTGAGGAAATTTCCAATCAGCAGTATGCAATGGCTTTCATGAGGCATGTACTGTTCATGAGATAAATGGGGCCCTAAAGGGGCGAATTTCAAAAATTTTAATTTTTTAATATTTAGTCCGATTTTGATGCAGTTTTTTTGCAATGGATTCTTTAAGAAAAATTACCGGTAACACAGCGCTGTACCATCAGATTTTTGATACCTTGTTTCTTTTCCAAGCTATGAGGGCCCAACGGGGCAAAAATTGCAAACATGGGGATTACCTAAAATTTTTATTTTTCATCTGATTTCAATGGGATTTTTTTCTTTAGATTCCTCTATTTGTAGGCTTTCAGTGGTATGTCAATGCATCTGGCTGGTCTTACCGTTTCCGAGCTATTAGGGGTCAAAGGGGCCAAAATTACAATTTATAGAAATATGTAAAATCTTTATTTTACATCAGATTTTGATGGGATTTTATTATTTGGATTCCACTCATTGCAAGCTTGGATTCCACTCATTGCAAGCTTTCAGATTAATATCAACAGATTTGGTGTAACTCTTACCCTTTCCGAGCAATAAGGGGTCAAAGGGGCCAAAATTGCAATTATTAGAAATATGTGAAATCTTTATTTTTCATTAGATTTTGATGGGATTTTTATCTTTGGATTATTTTTATTGAAAGCTTTCAGTAATATGGCTGTATATTTTGCGTTGCTCTTCGGTCTCTAAGCTATAATGGGTCAAAGGGGCCAAATTGCAATATTTCAAAATATGTGAAATCTTTATTTTTTATTGGATCTCAACCTGAGTTTTTCTTTGGATTTCTCTTTGTGGTAGTCAACAGAATTTCTTAGCTCTTACAATATCCTTGTAATAAGGTATTAAAAAGGCTTATTTTTATTTTCACTAGTTTGTGTCCAGTTAATTTATGTGTCAAGGTCCTTATTGTGTCCAGCAAATTACTTTGTCCACATTCATTTTAGTTTACACTTGTTCAAATTTCAGTGGTCGACATGCTGCAGTCGTATCATGCTGCACTCGGCGTAGCCCTTTATTAGAAAATATTGCAACTTTACTTCAAATAAAGGCCAGCCATAAAAGAAAGACATTCAATTCAATATTGTCTTTGAATTCAAGTTTATCAAGAAGTAATTGCAAAAAATAAACTACTTGATATTATGGAAGAGTGAAATAAAGAATCTGCCATTATCTGTGTATCAATATTACTCTAATACATTGACATAATGGTAAGATTCAGAAATTCAACGTATAGAACAATGACAATCCCCTGACAACCTTGCATTATGATTTTGTCATTTGTGTAAAGCTTAGGTGTAATAGTAATCACAATGATATCTTTATGGAGAGTATCACAATAGGTAAGCCCTTCCAAATCTTGTCATTGTGTTTTGATAATATCAGTGTTAAATAAAAAAAACCATACACATCTATCTTACTGTACAGAAAACTTATAATACTAAACTAAAATATTTAATAGTAAATACAAAAAAAAAATGTTATGGGAGATAACTCTGGTTTTATTTACAGATGTGAGTGGGACAATGTTGGTGGTAGTTGGGTTAAGCGAGTTGACCTTGACCAGACACTTAAACACCTCTATTGTTGTTCTGATACAGATTTACATGTATACAAACTGACAGATGGAGAAGATATATTTAAAATTGAAAGGTTTGTACATTAATATGGCCATTTTCTAGTTTTATTAGCTCACCTGGCCTAAAAGGCCATGTGAGCTATTGCCATCACTTGGCGTCCATCGTCCGTCCGTCCGTCCGTCGTAAACTTTTTCAAAAATCTTCTCCTCTGAAACTGCTGGGCCAATTTTAACCAAATTTGGCCTGAATCATCATCAGGATATCTAGATTCAAAATTGTGTCCGATTAGCCTGAGGACCAATTATTATGGCTGCCGTTACTAAAAATAGCACATAAGGGTAAATTGCTGTTTTTGGTAAATAACTCAAAAGCCATTACAGATATTTGACACTAGGCAAAAATGATCAGCATGACAAGATCTACCTGCCCTGCAATTTTGAAGAAAATCTGATAACCCGTTTTGAAGTTATTGCCCTTTTTCTGTAAAAATTTCTAAATTTTGATATTCTTTATTTTTTATCACAAAAACTATAACAGATAGAGGTCTACTTTAAATTGCAAAAATGTTCAGCATATCAAGATCTACCCACCTTGAAATTTTAAGGAAAATCTGACTACCCATATAGGAGTTATTGCCCTTTAATGGTCAAATTAAGAAATTTCATGCTTTTGGTTATCAATTTAAAAAATCTTCTCCTCTTAAGCCACTGGGCCAATTGTTACCAAACTTGACCTGAATCATCACCATAGTAAACGGTTTCAAAATTGTGTTCTATTAGTCTGAAAACCAAGCAACATGGCTGCTGTTACTAAAAATGGTGAATTGCATTTTTTGCAAATAACTCGAAAACCATTACAGATATCAAAAATCTGATTGATTAAAATAATCAGCATGTCAAGATCTACCAGCCCTGCAATTTTGAAGGAAATTCAAAAACTCCTGTTGGAGTTATTACCCTTTTTCCGTAAAATGTTCTAAATTTTAATATATTTTATTTTTTATTTAAAAAAGTGGAACAGATAGAAGTCAAGTGTAAATTGCAAAAAGGTTTAGCATATCAAGATCTACCCACCCTGAAATTTTGATGAAAATCCCAAAACCGTTGTAAAAGTTGTTGCCCTTTTTCACGGAACTTTCAAATTTTCATATTTTGTTTTCTTTTATTTTCCTAACAAGAGAAGATGAATGTAAAGTGTAAATTGATAAAATGTTTGCCATGCTATGGCGACTTTAAAACTGGTATATAAAATTGTTTGTTGATCGCCATTTTCAAAATGTCTGCCAAAAAAAGGCAGGAAAATTCAACATTGTCCGATTTCAATGAAATTTGGTTTCCAAATAGATCGATGTTACGTTGTTAAAACCGGTGTTGAAAATTGTTAGTTGACTTACATTTTGAAAATGGCCACCAAAAAAGGCTGGAAAATTCAACATTGTCAGATTTCAATGACATTTGGTTTCCAAATAGAAGATATTGATGTTTTGACTTCAAAACCAATATTGAAAATTGTTCATTGACCGCCGTTTTCAAAATGGCTTCCAAAAAAGGCGGAAAAATTGAACATTGTCCAATTTCAATGAAATTTTGTGTCCAAGTGGATATTGATGTCACTTCTTCAAAATGAGTGTGGAAAATTGTTTGTTGACTGCCATTTTCCAAATGGCTGCCAAAAAAAGGCGGGAAAATTCAACATTGTCCGATTTCAATGATATTTGGTTTCCAAATGGATATTGATGTTGTGAATTCAAAACTTATGTTAAAAATTGTTTGCTGACCTCCATTTCAAAATGGCTGCCAAAAAAGGTGGGAAAATTGAACATTGTCCGATTTCCATGAAATAGGGTGTCCAAGTGGATATTGATGTCACTACTTCAAAAGTGGCGTTGAAAATTATTTGTTGACTGCCATTTTTAAAATGGCCACCAAAAAGGCGGTAATATTCAACATTGTCCTATTTCAATGAAATTTGATTTCCAAATAAATATTGATGTGGTAACTTAAAAATATGGTTTTAAAAATTGTTGTTGACCGCCATTTACAGAATTATGTCTCAAGTTGAAAGTGGTCTAGCAAGTACGTTTTTGTCAAAAAAGCCCAACAAAGAAATATAGTAAAACACCATGAGACTTTAAATACGGTTCAAGATATTGGTGGTGTTTGAGCTACCAAAGTTTGAGAGACTTAAGTTCAACTGTATAACTTACAATGTTACCTTTATTGTGGCAACTGAAAACCAGGTGAGCGATACAGGCTCTTGGGAGCCTCTAGTTGTTTTGCCTGCTACCAATGTGGAGGAAGTGAGACATAGTGATCCAATATTCTGTCATTGGCATCAGTGTCTTCATCAGTATTAATATTGTTATATTGTTTTTTTATGCCCCGCCCACGATTATGGAAGAGACATATAGTGTTACCCTTGTCCGTCCTTCTGTCCGTACGTCCGTCTGTACGTCCGGTTAAGTTTTGCGTTTAAGTCATTTCTCCGAAACTGTAAGGTATAGAACAATGATAGTAGACCAGTAGGTAGATCTTGGATAGTACTACATAGTTCATGAGGCAGTTTGATACTTTGACCTTTATTTCATGGTTGAGTGACTCTGGTTACATTTTGTGTTAAAGTCCATTTCTCAACAACTACATGTTATAGGACAATGATGTTTCATCAAATTAATTGCCTTGATGAGTACTGCCCAAATCATTGACAATTAGGTGGCTTTGACTTCATTTTACGCTTCAGTGACTTTGGTTAAGTTTTGCGTTTAAGTCCATTTCTCAACAACTAAACATAGGACAATGATGTTTCATCAAATTAATTGCCTTGATGAGTACTACCCAAATCATTGAAAATTAGGTGGTTTTGACCTACATTTTACGCTTCAGTGACTTTGGTTTAGTTTTGTGTTAAAGTCCGTTTCTCAACAACTACACATTATACTACAATGTTTCATCAAATTAATTCCCTTGATGAGTACTACCCAAATCATTGACAATTAGGTGGCTTTGACCTACATTTTACGCTTCAGTGACTTTGGTTAAGTTTTGCGTAAAAGTACATTTCTCAACAACTACACATTATAGGACAATGATATTTCATCAAATTAATTCCCTTGATGAGTACTACCAAAATTATTGACAATAAGGTGGCTTTGACCTACATTTTACGCTTCAGTGACTTTGGTTAAGTTTTGTGTTTAAGTCTATTTCTCAACTACTATGTATTGTAGTATCATCATATTTCACTGTAACATTCAGCTAAAAGAGATCTGCCCATTTCACCAACAATTGGGTGACTATGACCTACGTTTTATGGTTGAATGACTTTGGTTAAATTTTTTATTTCATCACAATTCAGTGACAGGGAACTAATTTTATGAATGATTGACTTGAGTTAATCTGTTGCGATAAATTTATTTGTGGGGCATCCGTGTCTTACAGACACATTCTCTTTTTTTTTTGCTCATAGGCAGTTTACAAACTAACAAAATTTTTAGTAGAAAAAAGTGATATCCATTCCAAACAGTTCTGAAAAACTTGAAATGATTTTACGATAGTAAGATCAGAGGAGCTTATTAATATCAAGGATTATATAGGGTAATTGCATGAATAATGGGGAATATTGTCCCAAGTAGAATTTTATATTGATCAAGCTTGCAAGTGCAATATTTATTGTATGAGGGATAATATTCCCCCCATATTCATGCAATAACCCTTTTATTGTATAGCAAAGCTAAAATCTCTGATAAAAGGGGATTTTTTGTTGTCGATGACGTCATGAACTTTAAGTCATATTTGCACTAGTGCAATATGGAAATTTATTGCATGCTTACATTTGGTTACTTTCTTAAGGAAATATTATGTTGCTATACAATAATAGATATTATTGGAGTGCTGGACCAAGTCACTCACAAATGGAAGTCCAAAGGACTTTCATCATATGTTTGCGAGTAACTTTGTCCAGGTTATATGCTAATTTAAGACATTTAAACCTGAGTAGCTCCTGTATTTAATGTTCACATGTACTACACTTTATCAGCTTAGAATGGAAAAACTGGCAAAAAGTGAATATCGGTAACTCTTGTTTTGTGTGAATATAACATTACCAAAACAATTGGAATTATTGCATAGCAAATACAGTCTAGTAACAAAAGAGGAATCAGAGAACAATGATTCATTACAAAATGCAGTGATGTTAGACATACCTTGTCTTAAATTGCAATTTCTCAAATGACATAAAAAAAATTGACAAATAAAACAGCTATTTACCCTGGGTATGTTATAATAATATTCAATTAATAAAGAAATGCAGTAAATTATGGTGCCTGAACAATTGAAGAGAATAAAAAAAATCATACAATGTATTAAGAATTGGAGTTTTTACATTTCAGAGCCCACAATATGTCAATAACTGGATGTTGTTATTCATCATATTACAGAGCTTTATTGACATGCTCTGTGGATACCACAAGTAAGTTCTAATGATTTACAGTAAAACCTCATATTACAGAGCTTTATTGACATGCTCTGTCGATACCACAAGTAAGTTCTAATGATTTACAGTAAAACCTCATATTACAAAGCTTTATTGACATGCTCTGTCGATACCACAAGTAAGTTCTAATGATTTACTGTAAAACCTCATTACAGTGCAATCATATTACAGAACTTTATTGATATGTTCTGTAGATACCACAAGTAAGTTGAATTGTTTTTTTGTGAAACATCATAAAAATGATACATGCTAATTGTTTACCTGAAAAGATGTAATATGACATCATACCATTCACAAAGAAAATCTAAGTTCCAGGAATAAACAGTATTTTTAGGGGAAAGGTTGCTAATTAATAGCAAAGTGTACAAAAAAATCATCTTTTGAGTTTGGACTATAATTGTTTTTGTTTTGTCCTTCTGTCATCTTCTCGTTATCCATCTGTCACAAAATTTTGTGGCCACCACTTCTCTTACATCTTTGATCCCATTGTAACCAAATTTCACAGGATTGTTGACCTCTAGAATTTCACACAATTATTTTTTAATTGTAGACAAATTCAGTATGTGGTATGTTGGAGGGGGGGGCACTTCTTGCTACATTTTTAAGGCCCCCAGATCGATGATCGGGGGCATATTGCTTTTGTCCTGTCTGTCTGTCTGTTTGTCTGTGCATCCAAAACTTTAACCTTGGCTATAACTTTTAAACTATTTAAGGTAGACTTTTCATACTTGGCAGGTGTATAGGTCTAGTCAAGAGGAACATAATATGCAAAAAAAAATTAGGCCAGGTCAAAGGTCAAGGTCACAGAGGTTAAAAAGGGGTGAAATTGGCTGTTTTCACATATTTGACTGTAGAATCCTTATTATTTATCCTATTGAGACGGGGTTTGTTTCATGTTATTGCTAATAAAATTGCGCAACTGTTGTATGCGGACAGATTTGAGGTAGCATTTACCATTTTTGAGAATCAAGAGGCCCAAAGGGGGACAAACGGGAAAAAAATGAATTTTTGAATTTTTTGTCCGATCTTGATGCAATATTTTTCTGTAGATTCCTTATAGCATGTTTAAACAGATACTTTTAACAATTAAATCCATTTCAATAAACAAGAGGCACAAAGGGGCTTCATCTGTTTCAGAATAAAGGGGTTAAATTGGGTGTTTTTAT
>MJUU01073177.1:0-17960 GCA_002080025.1 Modiolus philippinarum | reverse complement strand
CAATCAAGCCATACATGAATTGACAAGCCCAATAGTGATTATTAATGCAATTGTCATTTTACATTTTGTAAAAGTTATGTTTATTAACACCTATAATTACCCCAATAATAATTACAATAGATGGTGATTAATCTTTTGTCCTAAATTAGGAGTAGTTAGATGTGTCAGAAATCCAAGGAAACATTTGATTAAAAAGTAAAAAAAAATTTGGTATATATAACCAGTAGAAAGTTCTTTCCTTGTCATAATTAAAAAAAACATGAAAAGTTAACTGAAAACTATGATAAATGCTTATAATAATTGATTTAAAATCCATCCTTGAGAACCCATCTTAGTTTGATACCTCCCAAATCAGAACGCCTCCATTATAAGACCACATTCTCTTTGCAGCAGGGGTGGTCTTATAATGGAGGCACTAATGTATTGCAAAAAGGTTCAGCATATCAAGATCTACAAACCCTGAAATTTTGAAGAAAATCCAAAAATCCTTGTAGGAGTTATTGCCCTTTTTGACTGTATTTTCCAAATTTTCATATTTTTCGTCGTTTATTTCTAAAACTATGGAAGATGAAGGTTAAGTGTAAATTGATAAAAGGTTTTCTATGCTGTGTGGACTTCTAAACTGGTGTTTAGAATTGTTTGTTGACCGCCATTTTCAAAATGGCTGCCCAAAAAAGGTGGGAAAATTCAACATTGTTCGATTTCAATGAAATTTGGTTTGCAAATAGATATTGATGTAGCGACTTCAAAACCGGTGTTGAAAAGTGTTAATTGACCGCCATTTTGAAAATGGCCACCAAAAAAGGTGGGAAAATGCAGCATTGTTCGATTTCAATGAAATTTGGTATCCGAATAGATATTGATGTTGCGACTTCAAAGCCAGTGTTGAAAATTGTTTGTTGACTGCCATTTTCAAATGGCTGCCAAAAAACGTGAGAAAATTCAATATATTGTCTGATTTCAATGAAATTTGGTTTCCAAATTAGATATTAATGTTGCGACTTCAAAACCAGTGTTGAAAATTGTTCATTGACCGCCAATTACAAAATGATGTCTTGACTTTAAAATGGGTGTCGAAAGTGGTCCTTAGCAAGAACATTTTTTGTCAAAAAAGCCCAACAAAGAAATATAGTAAAACATTATCAGACTTTAAATACAGTTCAAGATGTGTTGTTCGAGCTACCAAAGTTTGAGAGACTGAAGATCAACTGTATAACTTACAATATTAGCTTGATTGTGGCAACTGAAAGCCTCTGGTTTTACATGGCTTTCAGGTATACAAATTCATTGATTTACCTATTGGTAAATGTTACAGGTGTAAAACAAGCTTCCCACATTTATTCCCACAAATTTAGAAAAATAAATTAAAATGACATAATTTACTTTTACAAACAAAAATAACATTTTAATTGTAGAATTCAATTTATGAAAATTATTGATTAATACACCTTATTAAATTTACAAAACATTACAAAGCAAAATTACACACACAGACTGGCACTTAATGTGTTTGGTTGTTATGTTTATAAAAAAGGAGGACAATGGGGGGACGAGGGTCATGGTTACTGAGGGAGAGATAAAAAGATCTAAACAGTTGAAATTGTAACAGAAAAATCCCTGCACTGTGCAAATAAATAAATACTGAAGTTACTGTGAATTGAATTTGTATTCTGCATATGCACATTTCGACAACTTTTGTCTCTTCAGAGCAGATAAAATCTTAACGTTTGGCAGACCATAAACTCAGAGATGTTTAAAAACTGATAGAGAGCAAATAACCAAAATCAGTGAAGGACAGAGCTTTGCTCCTTAGTTTTCAACAAACTTTACAAAAAGTTGAAATATTTATAATCAATAAAATGTTTTATATTGAAAATAGGACACCAAAAGTAGCTGCCGTAGGAAAAGGTCCTGCCCACAGAGCTACAGAAAATGGCATTGGTACAGAAATAGCTTCCAACTGTTGTAGTCTTTGTAACCTGAACTCTCCAGCTACCATGTGGACTGACGAAGGGTTCTGTAGTCCTTTACGTCATAACTATTTACTTATGGGATTAGAGGTAGGTTGTCATAGTAACCAAAACTCATCATTCCTCAGCACTGATGTGGACTGACGAAAGGTTCTGTAGTCCTATACGTCATAACTATTTACTTATGGGATTAGAGGTAGGTTGTCATAGTAACCAAAACTTATCATTCCTCAGCACTGATGTGGACTTACCAAGGGTTCTGTAGTCCTATACGTCATAACTATTTACTTATTGGATTAGAGGTAGGTTATCATAGTAACCAAAGCTCATTATTCCTCAGCACTGATGTGGACTGACGAAAGGTTCTGTAGTCCTATACGTCATAACTATTTACTTATGGGATTAGAGGTAGGTTGTCATAGTAACCAAAACTCATTATTCCTCAGCACTGATGTGGACTGATGAAAGGTTCTGTAGTCCTATACATCATAACTATTTACTTATGGGATCAGAGGTATGTTGTCATAGTTACCAAAACTTATCATTCCTCAGCACTGATGTGGACTGACGAAAGGTTCTGTAGTCCTATACCTCATAACTATTTACTTATGGAATCAGAGGTATGTTGTCATAGTTACCAAAACTCATCATTCCTCAGCGACTATGAGAACTAACAAAGTTTTCTGTAGTCCTATATTTCATAATTATTGACTTATGGGATTAGAGGTAAGTTGTCAAAATAACCAAAATGCATTCGTCAATAAAGTTGGGAACTTATAAAGGATTCTGTAGTCCTATTCATCCAAACTATTTAGTACATGTACTTATGAGATTAGAGGAAGGTTGTCATAGTACCCATCATTCCCCAGTTCCATATGGACTGAAGTAGGTTCTGTAATCCTGTATGTCATAAATATTTAGTTATGGGATTAGAAGAAGGTTGTCATAGCTACTAAAACTCATCATTCCTCAGCTACAATGTGGACAGATGAAGGATTTGATAGACCTAACTATTTACTAAATGGATTTGAGGTCTAACTATTTACTAAATGGATTTGAGGTAGGTTATCATGGTAAGTAAAAACTTGTCATTCCCAGCAACCATGTTGACTGAAGTAGGATTCTATAGTCCTATACGTCATAATTACTTACTTATGAAGTCAGAGGTAGGTTGTCATACAAAATGTAGTAACCAAAGCTCAACATTTCACAATGATTATGTAGAATGAAGTAAGGTTCTGTATTTCCAAATTCTATATAATTATTTACTTTGAGTTAGAACCATGTGGTTATAGAAATTGCTAGTGACTGTCTTCTATAAAGGTTTAATAGATTTATATAACAGTTGTCTACTTATTGCATCAGTTAGATACTTAAAATTAACAAAAATTCATCTCTTTCCCCTTAAATGAAACATCATAAAAAAAATTTGGTGTTGGGACGAATCAGGTTTTCCTTGGATTTCTGTTCATAGCCACCGGGTTCAAATTATTTGGAATAAAATATTTGTGTTTACTTGGCTGTTATTCTTTCAAATTTTACATTTTTAATCACTGAGAGATCATTTCTTTCATTGATTCACTGATATCAGCATTAACTAAAACAAAATGTAAAACTTTATTATTTAATGGTCAAGAAAAAAAAAACAAAAAAAACATGAAATAGGTATCGGATTTGTCTATTTTGCCATTGGATGAATTGATATTGAAATTCTCAAATTCTTTTAAAAAATGGTTTAGGCCATTTTGATTGTTGGTAGCATTTATAAATGTCGACTTGTTCGAAGTTATTTTGTAATTTTAGATTCAAGACTCTAATTGGAAGCATGGAACGATGGTGCAGTAAAACATTACTTGGTTTACCATATCACTTTTAAATGATTTATTCATTCTTGAAAAATGGTATCTTAGTGTATTACAGTTTTCTTTTTATACCCCGCCACACGTAGTGGCGTGGTATTATGTGATACCCTCAGTCGTGTGTCCGTCCGTCCATCCCCCGAAGGTTTCAGACTGATAACTTTTGAACGGAATAACATACAGTCTTCAAGCTTGGTATGTAGCATGTTCACCACAAAACTCAGGTCGAGTTTGAATATGGGTTCAGAGGTCCAAGGGGTTCTGGAGTTATGACCCTTGATACTTCGAAATTTTGTGAAAAGTGGCGGGGTATCATGTAATTACTATTTTTGTCTTCATAGTTATGTCTCCCCCTCTTAAGGGGGAGACATATTGTTTTTGTCTTTTCCGTCTGTCGTCCGTCAATCCGTCCGTCCGTCACAAAAATTGTGGACGCCAATTCTCCTACATTTTTTATGTCTCCCCCTCTTAAGGGGGAGACATATTGTTAGACATATTGTTTTTGTCTTTTCCGTCTGTCGTCCGTCAGTCACAAAGTTTGTGGACGCCAATTCTCCTACATTTTTCATCGGATTTTAACTAAACTTCACAGGATTGTTGACCATTATGCCTAGTTGTGCATATCGTCTCGCCGAATCGCTGACTAATTTTTGCTGGAGTTATGCCCCTTTTTGACTAAGAATTTTGCGAAACTTAGTTTGTGGATGCCAGTTCTCCTACATCTTTGATCCGATTTCAACCAAACTTCACAGGATTGTTGACAATCATGCCTAGTTGTGCACTTTGTCTCCCCGGATTGATCGCCTAATTTTTTTCTGGAGTTATGCCCCTTTTTGACTTAGAATTTTGCGAAATTTAGTTTGTGGACGCCAATTCTCCTACATCTTTGATCCGATTTCAACCAAACTTCACAGGATTGTTGACAATCATGCCTAGTTGTGCATATCGTCTCACTGGATTGATCGGCTAATTTTTGGTGGAGTTATGCCCCTTTTTGACTTCAAATTTTGCAAAATTTAGTTTGTGGACATCATTTCCCCTACATCTTTGATCCGATTTCAACCAAACTTCACAGGATTGTTGACCATCATGCATAGTTGTGCATAACGTCTCGCCGGATTGATCAGCTAATTTTTGCTGGAGTTATGCCCCTTTTTGACTTAGAATTTTGCGAAATTTAGTTTGTGGATGCCAATTCTCCTACATCTTTGATCCGATTTCAACCAAACTTCACAGGATTGTTGACAATCATGCCTAGTTGTGCACTTTGTCTCCCCGGATTGATCGGCTAATTTTTGCTGGAGTTATGCCCCTTTTTGACTTAGAATTTTGCGAAACTTAGTTTGTGGATGCCAGTTCTCCTACATCTTTTTGATCCGATTTCAACCAAACTTCACAGGATTGTTGACAATCATGCCTAGTTGTGCACTTTGTCTCCCCGGATTGATCGCCTAATTTTTTCTGGAGTTATGCCCCTTTTTGACTTAGAATTTTGCAATATTTAGGTTGTGGACGCCAATTCTCCTACATCTTTGATCCGATTTCAACCAAACTTCACAGGATTGTTGACTATCATGCCTAGTTGTGCACTTTGTCTCGTCGGATTGATCGGCTTATTTTTGCTGGAGTTATGCCCCTTTTTGACTTAGAATTTTGCGAAATTTAGTTTGTGGACGCCAATTCTCCTACATCTTTGATCTGATTTCAACCAAACTTCACAGGATTGTTGACCATCATGCGTAGTTGTGCATATCGTCTCGCCGGATTTATCAGCTAATTTTTGTGGGAGTTATGCCCCTTTTTGACTTGGAATTTTGCAAAATTGAGTTTGTGGACGCTAATTCTCCTACATCTTTCAAAGGATTTCATCTATACTTCACAGGATTGTTGACCATAATGTTTAGTTGTGCATATTGTCTATCTGGAATGATGGGCCACCCAGTGGAAACATAAAACTTACTTGTGTTTTATCACTCACAAAACATTACAAACAGGGGGGGAGACATTAGTTTTTGTATCAAAAACACACTTCTAGTTATACTTTCTTTTCGTTTTCAGGATGGAAGAATATTGTTTACAGACCCAGTTATAATTGGACAGAAATACATGGAGTTTAAAGCTTCTAAAGATACTGTAAGTCATGTTAACTCTTTGGTATATGGTAGAAATGCATAAGATGTAATACATCTACTTAAGATACTGTAATTCTTATGAACTGTAAATTACCAGATAATAAATACATGGAATTTTAAAATACTGAAGCTACTGTAAGTCTTATTATTATATAATTACATGAAAATACTTAGAATTTAAAGCTTCAAAAGATACTATATGTCTTATAGACTCTTATTATTAGGTAGAAATATACAGAGTTTAAAAACCAACAGGTTTTTCATTATCTTTGAATCCAAAGCTTTTAAATGATGAATGAAAGGATATGGAGTAAATGCACATGAGACAAAGTCTCTGCAAATACATGGTAAAAACAAGGAACAACGCTTTTATTGTTGTTCTTCATCTTGAAGTCACCATGAGGCCTTCAACAATGAGCTTTGCTCAAACCTCAATGTAAGTTCAAGACGGTCCCTAGCACCGGTTTAAGTGGAATTCTTTGCTGATTGTTGAGCAACGCTACATCAATGTCTTCATTGGTCATGGGTGTGGGATTGTCAACAAACATCAATTAAACTGGCAAAGTGCTCTTCTTACAATCACTGTCATCCTTTCCCTGACAAAAGCACTAGTGTCTTAAGCGAGTGGATGATTACAACATATAGACAAACACAGGGCACTCATGAAGTCGAATGTAAGAAAACTTGGCGTTATAAAATAGTGAGATGTGGGCACTTTTAACAGGTGGTCAGAATTACGTTTCGAAATAACAAAAAATAAATGCCAAAAATCTGAAAGTATGTGTAGTATATCCATATGAGAAATTCTCTCATGCACAAGTACACCATAACTGAAATATACAAAGAGCATACATCTCTCGCACGGAGAATCGTTTTACGGACTCCACACTGCAGGAGAGACAAACTCCAGTCGTAAATGGTGAATGAAAGGATACGGAGTAAATGCACATGAGACAAAGTCTCTACAAATACATGGTAAAAACAAGCAAAGGAACAATGCTTTTATTGTTGTTCTTCATCTGTTTTCATAATTCCTGAAATGTATACTATTTCAAGTCACTAAAGATTCTAAATAAGATTTTCTGTCTTATTTTAGCAGAAATATAATAATTATATGTGCAGATATGGGAAACCTTTGGATTTGTTGACTTCAGCAATACTAGTTTATTTATCAAAATATACAAAGAAGTAAGCATAGGGCTATTGAAAAAAAATTAAATATCAAGATTTTGACTAAAAGAGTAGTAGTTTTTGTCTCGCCCGCGACGAAAGTCGCGAAAGCGAGACTATGACGACGGCGACGGCGTTAACTTTTACTAAATGCAGGATATTTTGAAAACCCTTTGATGTAGGAACATCATATTTGGTCCAGTGGTAGTACTAATCAAGTGCTACCTGACGGACATAACGATATTTTACCTTGACCTCAGTTTCACGGTCTAGTGGCCACGTTAAGTTTTTCTGCTTAAGTCCATTTCTCAATAACTAGGAGTGGTAGGTTGATAATATTTGGTATGTAGGTTGGTCTTGGGTAGTACATGTCAGTCTGGCAGTTGACTTTTGTCCTTGACCCCACTTTCACGGTCTAGTGAGCATGTTCACTTTTCTGATTAGTTCACATAGATTTCACATCAATTAAGAGGCCAGCAGGGACGGGCGAGACATCTTTTAGGGTCTTCACTTGTTTTATTTTAATGCTGCTAATGAGAGGTTACTCTTTGAAACACGTGTACAGCATATTTTTATCTTGAATGCAAATTTTCATGCTAGCATGAATTTAAACAAGAATTTACCGTTTTTTGGTGTGTATTACATGCACATATTTCCCCCCAGAAAGGTCCTAGTGAGAAGGGATGCGTTTTATACATACGAACTTCAAAAGACTATTTTTTCTGACCACTACTTACTTAACTTCAGACCGGAAATAACATTGGAAATAAGTATAAAATCCTTGTTGTGATCCAGATGGGAACCTGTGTTTGATGATATTAAAGTTTGCTAATGTTAACATGATTAGATGTGTATTGCTTTCTTTGTAAACAACATGTATATTCAGAGATTTCCCAGTACCCAAAATTTCATCTTGATCGTGTCTGCCATATTTGTTTTGATTAGGTGAAGCCGGTTCCGGTTTTCAGGGGTACACGATACTTGCAAGTCATAATGTAATTATATTTATGAAAAGGGACAGTTTTAATGAAGTTAATCAATACATAAACCGATTATGAAGATCAATAAGGGAATATCACTTAAAAATTTACCAAAGGCAAACCGTAATATTTACATATCCGTAACCGCCTTTGACTTTTAATTACGTTTGGAGGTAAACTTTCTGTGTTTACAAAATCAATATTTTTCGTTTGCAAATTCCCAAAATGTTTGAAAAATCCAAATAAATACAGGTACAGTTATTCCTATCAATATAAGTGAATAAAGCATCATGTATTCCATTTAATTCTGTCCACAAGGTAATTCTCGGTGCCTCCAGACATTTTTGGACAGAACATGTTGTTGAAAATTTACGTGCATTTTTTACATATGAACTAGATTTTTTCTGATTCTTTTCCTCTGAGAAAGGGGGTGCATTTTATAAACCAATGCGTTTAATACACACCAAAATTCGGTATGTCTAATGAAGACATTGCCCAACCCATTATACTTTTGTAGGGGTGGCATGAAAATATACAGGACCAAATAATCACGTAAATAATATGTTCTACCAAGTAGTTTTCAACTGATTTTTCCCTAATCAAAAATGTTTTGATATTTACAGATAACTGACATGAAACATGACGAGACCAACAAGTCATTTATAACCTTGTGTAGATCTAAAGAGCTGATGATGGTCCAGATTTGGTCACTACCTCAATTAGAATTATGTCATGAAGTGTATTGTGATACAGATATTACTTGTTATGCTAGAATTGTAAGTACCCTCCCATCTCTGTCCCCTCCCGAACAAGTCATTTATAACCTTGTGTAGATCTAAAGAGCTGATGACGGTCCAGATTTGGTCACTACGTACCTCAAGTAGAATTATGTCATGAAGTGTATTGTGATACAGATATTACTTGTTTTTCTACAATTGTAAGTACCCTCCCATCTCTGTCCCCCTCCCGAACAAGTCATTTATAACCTTGTGTAGATCTAAAGAGCTGATGATGGTCCAGATTTGGTCACTACCTCAATTAGAATTATTTCATGAAGTGTATTGTGATACAGATATTACTTGTTATGCTAGAATTGTAAGTACCCTCCCATCTCTGTCCCCCTCCTGAACAAGTCATTTATAACCTGGTGTAGATCTAAAGAGCTAATGATGGTACAAATCTGGTCGCTACCTCAATTCGAATTGTGTCATGAAGTGTACTGTGACACAGATATTACTTGTTATGCTAGAATTGTAAGTAATATGTTTCACTCAAAATGTAAGAATCCATGTTTTACTAGAATTACAACTTCTCATGTTGTATAAGAATTGTAAATTTCAAAGTTAGACTGACGGTTTGGTTCTCCCATGTAAAGTCAAGTATTTTGCTAAAAATTTGAATTTAGTTCCCATGTTATTGCTATTGTTTTCACTGGGATATCATGCTGGAATTGTAAGTTCCTATGTTTTGTTAGAATTATAAGTTCCATTGTCTTGCTTGAATGAAAAGTTCCAATGTCTATCTTGCTATTAAAATGTAAGTATTCATGTTTTTCAAGAATGTAAGTTTTAGTAATCATGTTTTTCAAGAATGTAAGTTTTAGTAATCATGTTTTCAAGATCGTAAGTTTTAGTACTAATGTTTTTCAAGAATGTAAGTTTAAGTAATCATGTTTTTTCAAGAATGTAAGTTTTAGTAATCATGTTTTTCAAGAATATAAGTTTTAGTAATCATGTTTTTCAAGAATGTAAGTTTTAGTACTCATGTTTTTCAAGAATGTAAGTTTTAGTAATCATGTTTTTCAAGAATGTAAGTTTTAGTACTCATGTTTTTCAAGAATGTAAGTTTTAGTACTCATGTTTTTCAAGAATGTAAGTTTTAATGTTTTACAAGAATTCGAGCTACTAATATGATATTGGAATTGTTAGTTCCCATGTTTTATCTAGAACTGTAAATGTTTTGTTACAATCATAAGTACCAATGTTTTAGATGCATGATGGTACATTTCTATTTCAGAATTTGTCGTTTATGACGGGACATGAAAGTGGACATTTAAACTACTACCCATTAGAACCAGCAGAAGATCCAGGCTTGTTTAAAGCTAAACGTAAATATTACATCTATAAATTAACATTGATTATATTAAGTCATTTGAAGATTAAGTGGTATGAATATTTATGTCTCCCCCTCTCAAGGGGGAGACATATTGTTTTGTCTTTTCCAAATATCGTCCTTCAAATCAAAAAAGTATGTGGATGCCCAATCTCCTATATTTTCCATCAGATTTTGACCAAACTTTACAGAATTGTTGACGATTATGCTTAGTTGTTCATATTGTCTGGTCAGATTGATCAGCCAATTTTTTTATTTTTTGACGAGATCTTCATTTAAGAATTGGATGCATTATTTTGAAGTTTCATTGGGGTATGAAAGTGTTGACCGAAGCACATTTTTAATGAAGCGCGGTTGAAAATGTGCACCTGGTCAACCCTTGTATAATCCCTGTGTAATTTCAAAATAATGCTTTCAATTCTCATAATAACATATTTAATCAAAATATTAAAAAAAAAAACAATTTGTTTACAGGAAAGTACACCATGTATATTGGGATGTGTGAATGATTGTTCAAATAAAGGAAGGCAGAATCTGTATTATTTAATTGTAACTTATTATGACTCTTCAGATATTACCATTGTTAAACATTATTGACAAAAATTTTTCAGAGGAACCAAAGAGGGAAGATATTTTACCCAGAAAACAAGTAGAACACAGAAGTAAGATAGTGTCTGTTGATGGGTCGTATTCTACTAAATTGTTCTGTTCTTGTAGGTAAGTTGATCTATTTATAATTTAAAAGTTGCCATCCATTGGCCGTAAAAGTTCTGAAAAATAATGGCCATTTCTGTATTCTGGATTTTACTGGTCTGTTTTGTATTTACTGGCCATTTTTTTAAATAAGTCTTAATAATAAATTTTAAAAAATGTCAAAATATAATGAATAGATTTTGATGTTATAGTATCAAAATAGTAAAAAAAACTTGGACACAGTGAGGAAAATTTTACAATCATTGGGACCAAATAATGTTAAGGTCACAAGCCATATTTTGACTGTTACTATGTAAGCAAGCACAATAAAAACTATCTCAGCATATTGGTCAAGTACACCTTATGCGTCATCTTATACACCATAAAATGTTATGATATAGCTGAAATTTCTCACATGGTGTTTTAACAATTAACATTCTTGTTTCCTTGAGGTCATAATCTTAAAAGAATACTAGAATGTCATAATTTAAGAAATCTAATAGATCTAATAGATCAATTTTTACTTTATATAACAAAAACGAAATATGTAAAAATGAAAAGTTTTTATACCCCGCCACACAAAGTGGCAAGGTATTATGTTATACCCTATACCCTCAGTTGTGTGTCCGTCCGTCTGTCTGTCTCTGTCCGTCCGTCCCCCGAACGTTTCCCACTGATAACTTATGAACGAAATAACATAAGGTCTTCAAACTTGGTATGTAAATTATTTACCACAAAACTCAGATCAAGTTCGATTTTGGGTTCAGAGATCCATAGGGTTCATGAGTTATGCCCCTTGAAACTTTGAAATTTTTCAAAATTTAGGGTTTTCCGGCTGATAACTTGTGAACGAATCATACTGTCTTCAAACTTGGTATGTAAGTTGTTTACTATAGATCTCAGACCAAGTTGGATTTTGGGTTCAGAAGTCCAAGGGGTTCATGAGTTATGCCCTCTGAAACTTTGCAAATTTTAGGGTTTCCGACTGATAACTTGTGAACGAAATAACACAAGGTCTTCAAACTTGGTATTTAAGTTGTTTACTATAAATCTCAGACCAAGTTCAATTTTGGGTTTTGAAGTCCAAGGGGTTCATGAATTATGCCCCTTGAAACTTTGAAATTTTGCGAAATTTTAGGGTTTCCGACTGATAACTTGTGAACGAAATAACATACTGTCTTCAAACTTGGTTTGTATGTTGTTTACTTTAAATCTCAAACCAAGTTAGATTTTGGGTTCAGAGGTCCAAGGGGTTCTGAAGTTATGCCCCTTGAAGCTTTGAAATATTTCAAATTTTAGGGTTTGCGACTGATAACTTTTGAATGAAATATTATACTGTCTTTGAAGTTGATGTGCAAGTTGTTTACCACAAAACACAGGCCAAGTGTAATTTTGGGTTCAGCGGTACATATGGTTCTGGAGTTATGTCCCTTTTATCTTTGAAATTTAGGGAAACATGGCGGGGTATTATGTAATGCACCATTACTATTTTTCTTTGAATTAGTTCTCTCTATTCTGAATCCATTGTTTGATAAAACTTATTGCATCTAATAGTTTAGATGATTTAGTTTATTCTGTAATTTATTATCTTTACATTTTCAGTGACAATGGCATGATAAGAATCTGGAATGAATTTAAAGTTCTGATGAGAGAGATTTGTCTTGAAGAAGAAGGTGCTACGTTGTCATCTGCCTGTTTCCTTGACAACCATTGTAACTTACTTGTGGCATTTAAAAATCATCTGTATATTATAGACCATAATAAAGGTATACGATTAAAATCAAATAGATATATTTTATTAAGTCAGATCAGACTCCTGAAGGGTCAAATAGCAATAACAATTGCACAAGAATTCACAATGCATACTTGTTTTATGTGGTGTAACCATTCCAGTACCTGGTTTTGAGTATGGAATATCATGACAGAGAATTTTAAACATTTATAAAATAACAATTTTTCCTTGAAAATTTTACATCATAACCTTATAGTGTACAACAATGCAGTGAAATCTGTAAGAAAACATCGTACAACAATATTCAAAATAGGGATAACAGTATGAAATTTACAGAACCAACCATAATATAATGATTGACTACAGAGGATACTGAGTCACATAATGTGAAAATCTATTATTAATTTAAAAATATGAAAGTGAAAGGCTGAGGAAATATGTTATATTTTCAAATTTTAATTGCAAAATCAGACATGATTTAGATATTTTCAATAAGGTATGAAATGGATGATTTTGAGCATTGAATGTTAATGAACAGTAAGTGTTGGGTAAGGCTGTGTCTGAACCAGCTTATATAGGAGCCATTTAACCATCAATGAATTTTTTATGGTGACTTAAAGATAAAGAACATAACAATATTGTCTGTTGATAAATTTCATTCTGTATTTGTAGATACTGTCTTGTATTGATATTCTTCACATATTTTCACTATTTCTTACATTGCCTCTTCTATAACAGTAGCATCTTCCAAACTCAAGTGTCTGAGGTCCGCATTTCCTTTCCCACAAGCACTTGACAGATTTGGCTTATATTTCTAGGGTTAATTCTCTATATACAAGAAGCAACTAAATGAGCCACTGAGACTGGGACAGAAGTTATTTATATTTCCTGATCAAACACAACCAGGCAGACCAATGAGTATCCTTCCTAACCAGCTTTGAATGCTTTTATTGGCTCATCAATTTGCTTCTTGTATAGAGAAGCAGGCCAGAAAATTTAAGCCAAATCTGTTAGGAATTTGAGGGGAAGGAAAAGTTGACACAGGAAGATGTAACAACATTTGAGATATTTGTACAATAAAATAGAAACATTTTGGCAGAAATTAAAACTAAAGTTTACATTTATATAAAAAAATGGAAAGACAACAAAAGCTGTTCAGATAGTTGATTTTCAAAAAGTGTTGTAGGAGTATACTAGTGGGTTTTATCAACCCTAAAAAGATATATTCACTTCACTTGTTTTTTTTTTTTCAGGTAAATAGTCTCTTCCTATATCAGCCTCTATCTACGTTATCAAATGTAAAATATTTTGTTTTTACAGTTTGTCCCCAAATTAAAGATATAGATGAAGAAGATATGTGTGATAAAGGTAGATAGATATGTATTATTGTATAAGATTTTTTACATTTTCAGAACAGAATATGTGCATTAAAACTGCACAAAATATCAAGATCTAAAGATAATTGTTTCAAAATGACAAGTAAACTGCCATTCTAAAAAAAAATTATATAACAGTGGGATTTATTGCTGTATTACTACTGGTAATCACTTTCTATTTCATATTGTGGCCTGAGTTGTAGATGAATAATGGCATGATTTTATTTCTTTTTCTTCTTTCTGTATAGAGTCAGACTCTGATCAAGACTCTTAATCAGGAGGCCCTTCCCAACACCACAAATCCAAAATATGCCAAAACCATATACATCTGGGACCTGTAGAGTTAGAAGTGACTGTGTGATGTTCCTGTCAAGGCCACTGGTAGGGTGGTAATATTGGCCTTGAACTCTTCTAAGGTAGCTGATGTTGTTTGCTTTGTCTTGTAATGTGTTCCATTTCCTGGTAGATCTTGGGAAGAATGAATATCTATATTGGTCTTTCTTAGTTCATTGTTGATGCAATCTTTGGCCCTCCCTAATTTGTGAATCACTTGATTTGTAGAAATCAGATGTTTTGATGTCCACCAGTTGTAAGTCATGGTAAGACAGTTTTTATGGGATCAATCTTTCAGTGGCTTCCACTCTTGCTGTTCCAGTAAGGAGCTGACACAACCTGGTGTTTTATCTTTGTATACATTGAAAACGAACCTGTCTGCCTTTCTCTGTACTTACTCTTAGTCTTTAGGTAAGGGGTCCCATATAGTGGATGCATATTTCAGGTTAGGTCTAACCATAGTGATGTTGGTGTTGGCTTGCACAGTCGTAGGTCTCAGGAAACCTAGTGTCCTTGATGCCTTGCGGACAGTTTGTTTAACATGCTCTTTCCACTGAAGATCATTGTTAATGTTGACTTACAAGTATTTTCCATGCTCAACTACATCTAAGGTGTAATTGTGCAGTTGATATTTGTTTAAAGATTGGTTTCTCTTGTTGGTGATTTTAATAACTGTACACTTCTCTGGATAAAAGTTTACCTATTATCATCGTAACTTGCTTAAATCTTCTTGTAATGCCTTGCTTTCTTTCTTGATCTTTATCTTCCTTTACAGTAAGCAGTCATCTGCAATGAGTCTTGCTTGTTGTAGCTTCTGTCAGGTCATTTATTTAGGCCAGGAATGGTTATATTGTCATTAACATACGTTATAAATACCGAATCACCCAATAGTTTCAGAATTTAAATTTTTACAGTAGATGTAAGCTTGTAGTACTGGAAGAACAAATAACTGCAGTCATACACTTTTATCTTTTTTGAGGATTGAACTTTTAGAGTAATGCTGTTTATTGTATTATTTCAGAATCTCACATATCTGAGGAACAGTATGTATTGTATGAGGGCAGTATCTTCCATCCTGAACCAGTGACATTAGAAAATTATTTGGTATGTAAATTGTTCACTTTGTGTCCTCAGTATAAATTTTATTTTGTTAGACCTAGGATTATCAAACTTGATTTGTGGGCACATCATTTAAAAGTTGATGTGTTTTTTTTTTAGAATGACCTACACTATGACCTTTGACCTCGAGAATTAAAAGTTGGTCACTGTAACCTTGACAATAGAATACAATTTTTCTTTCATGGTTGAAGCAAAACTTTTATACAGAAGCACCTATAATTTCAAACATGTAGTTGCATCAGAGAAAGATGATGTGGCAGAATTATGTCATGTTACCTGACTTTGACCTCTGTGACACTACTAAAACTTAGTTTGCTTCATGTCCTGTGTATAACTGTACATGTATAAGTCTGTAAATAGCTAGGATAGTAAAACCTTGTTCATTTTGAAGTTTTTGTGTTGTAGCAATTAGTAATGTCAAGCATTTGTACACTTTATGAGATAGGGATATGTCATTTCAATATTGTCATGGTTACAATGGATTTGACCTTTATATTGTTAAACTTTAAAGAAAAGGGAAATTTTTGGGGCAGTTTTATTTTCGCTATTTTCATGGTTTGCAATAAAACCCTAAAATAAAACTGTCGCGATTATTTTACTGTGCTTATCCAAAATGCTTTTACCTCTTTCAATTGCTATTGTGCTACCAATCTACCAATTGGTAACACAACTGGAGTGAAAGAAGTAAAAGATTGCTGAACCAATCTTACAATTTTACAATTCAATTGATGCAATCAAATTGTAAAATTGGTTTAGCAATTTGAAAAGTTGATACTTTTACTTTAAGATTGGTGTGTGGTGACAGATTCAGATATATAAACTAAATAGTGAGTTTATTTACATAGGGCAATTCAGTTTTCAGGAATTGCATAGAAAAAATTGAAAATGCCAAATATTTCGTTTTACAGTCTATTTTCAGTTAACAATTAATTTTTTGTGTTATTTGGTGTATGCTCATTAAAAAAAAATATCATTTTATATCATTTCTTGGTAAAAATGGAAAAACTGAAAAAATGAGCAAGGGAGGTCATAAATAAGATATAATTATCTCCCATAATAAAAACAGTAGTTTCACATTTTCTTCCCAAAAACGTTTATCATAATATAAATTCAGATGAAAAATATGAAAACTTGTCAGATATGGTATTATAAGATTGTTTTTGTGTTCATAACAAAGATAATGAAAAGTGATGAAGAATATTTGCAAAAGTAAAGATAAGAATTTCCCTATACCAAGAAAATTTTCATGGTATACAAGGGCAGTTTTCTTTCATAAATTGACAATAAAGTTTAAGATGATATCAAGAGGTGAGTATCAACTTTTCAAATTGTTCAATCAATTTTATAGTTTGATAGCAACAGTTGAGTTGTAAAACTGTAAGATTGGTTCAGCAATCCTATTTCTCTTTCATCCCAATTGTGTTACCAATTTGGTAGATTGGTAGCACAATACCTATTGGGAGAGGTAAAAGCACTTTGGATAAGCACAGTAATACAATTAAATGATTTAGCAGACTGAGTGATAATCTCGAATTCAAGACTGCTCGCAATCAAATTTGTCTAGACAATAACGAAATAAATTATTAAAGACTGCACGAAAATTTCTGAGTTTACAGTATAACTTAAATATCAAAGAAAGTTAAAACAAGGAAAAGAATATTTGACATTATTTATATATTTTTCTACAGATTCCATTTCCTGATAAGCAGTTTACACAAGAGTTTCTAGAGGGTAAAACAGCTGGTTCTGAATCTGAGGATGGAGACAGTGATGAGGTAAGGGTGAGTTTCTAGAGCCAGAGGATAAAACCGTTGACTTGGCTGTGTAAGCTCTAAAGGTCGCCATTCTCATGTGGGGCGAATGATTGTTCCATGTGGCAATTGAAAAATCCAGCCCTAATGGCACCTTTGGTGAAAGAGAAAAAAAATCAAGATACTCAGAAAGATAAATGGTAAAACTTCCATTCAAAAAACGTTCTAAAGACCAGATCAGAAGGTGAAAGTAAAACTTAAATTGAAACCAATGTTAGCTCTTTCGGTATTCATTTTAGATAATATTCCTGAATAGATAACTTTGAAGTTGTAAAGTTCCGTTTTTTTGTGTCTGTTGCCGTGTATGTTTCTTTTTATTATTTAATATTTTTGTTTACTTGATGGCAGACATGAAAACTTCATGGGTTCTAACCTGAATAATCTACTCATTAAATTGCATTTCACTTCAGTCACTCCTTTAATGCATGGATGCATTAGATGTTGAAATGCGTCAACATCACAATGCATCATGGGTATTTCTGCAAAAAATATGATTGAAAAAAGGGCATTGATTTTCAGACATTTGAAAACTTTTGTTTTTGTTACAGGAATAATTATACCCCACGCAACGAAGTTGCAGAGGGTATATAGTTTTTGACTGGTCCGTCAGTCCGTCCGTCCGTCCGTCCGTCCGTCTGTCCGTCATCAAGTGGGTACACTATTTGTCCGGATA
>MJUU01073175.1:0-13936 GCA_002080025.1 Modiolus philippinarum | reverse complement strand
GGCAAATTTCAGGTATCTGGGTGGTGGTGGTGGAGGGATGATGGGCTATGGCGGCGGCGGCGGCGGCGGTGGTATAATAGTCTATGGTGGTGGTGCTGGGGATAGGGTTTGGTGATCAGAATATAACACTTTGGGGCATAATCAAAACAATTCAATACAATACCATTTTTTATTAACCCTAATATACTAATTCAATGTCACAGTTCTGTATCAGGCACATCTGTCTTCACTGGGTTGGGTTCTGTAGCTATCTTCATCTGTTTCAGTTCTGGTTCTCTGTCTTCAAACACAGCTATAATCTTCATTAACTCCGTCCATTCATATGGGGTAAGGGTCACACCTGACTTGGTAGGAAACAAGGTCCATTCACCATTGGGAACAAAATACTTTCTCACACATACCGCTGACTGAGGTGCTTTGATGACAACGTAGATATCTTCTCCTAAATGGCACCTCCAATCTACTGGTTCTCTGTTTTTCACTCTTTGAATCAAGTCATCCACCACTTCTGTAGCATCACACAGAATTTTCGACTGGGCTAACGATAAGCTGACTCCTGCTTTGGTAGGAACGTTGTCTGTTTCCCAAAATCTCAGGTCCACTCTCTTTGTCCCATTCCATTCTGTTAGTTCTGCATATCGTCCTCCACCTAAGGGCATCTTCAAGGGTGTCTTTAACGTCTCTTCGGCACCCATAGCTTTCTCCATTGCTTTTTGAACAATATCTGTCTTCTTCTTGCTAGGCATGACTGATGTGAAGTTCTTTCTGCTTTGGCATTTGTCTTCATGGCTTTGATTCGTCAATTATTTTTGTCAGACGGCTTCTGATTGGTTGATTTTCCTGCATTCTTATTGGTTAATCCAGTAGGTAAACACAGTTTCTGATTGGTTGAAATCCCTGCAATTTGATTGGTCTACATTATGCACGGCTTCAATCCACTTTTCCTAATTCATCGATCAACTGATGATGAGCTGCCCAGATCTCTGTTGATTTATCTTTGTATTCAGCACAGTAGGTTTGAGTGAACACATATAATATATATAATCGTCCAGCATTGATGACCCCATCTTCAAACATGGCAAGCACGATCCGCCTGTACACTTCTAGACTGTCTATGACGAATTGAATAACATATTTATGCGCATCTCCTTTTATAATTTTACCATGATTTACGCTAACCAGTGGGCGCACTAACCCTAGGGAACCAGTTGGCACGCTAACCAGTTCAAACCAGTTTGTTAACAACAACAAATGCCTATAATGGCGGATCACTAAGATACAGTTACTATACAGCAACAAACGCCTATAATGGCGGATCAAAGTGATACAGTTGCTAACTAATTAACGTTTAAAAAAAAATTAAAGTTCAAATAAAGTTTAATGTAACAAAACGGTTAGAATTAAAAGTTATTAAAATGACTTACCTTTTGTAATGGTATCTGCTCCCATGGGTAACACTAACCATTGACTTCGTCTTCAACCATTTTCTTCTTATTGGAACACTAACCATTAACCATCTTCTTCTTCTTTCTGGAACTCTAACCCTTCGTCTTCAACCATTTCTTCTTGCTGGAACTCTAACCATCATCTTCTTTCACCAGTTCTTCTTTTTTCTTGCTGGAACTCCAACCCTTTCGCTTTGCTTCAACTCTAACCCTTGGTCTTGAACTCTACCCTTTTCTTCTTGCTTCAACTCTAACCCTAACTCTAACCATTGTTCAGGAACTCTAACCATTAACCATCTTCTTCTTTCATGGAACTCTAACCATTGACTTCGTATTCTTGTGTATCAACTTAAACTCTTTTTAGTTCGAGATATCACCTCTCTTGTTGAACTCAAGTTAAAGTTAAAGTTATAGTTAAGTACAAGTTAAAGTTAAAATTAAAAAAACTCAAGTTCGAGACATCAAATCACTTATTGAACCCCAATTCAAGTTAAAGTTATAGTTAAGTACAAGTTAAAGTTAAAGTTAAAAAGTGAAAAAAAAACTCAAGTTCGAGACATCCAATCTCTTGTTGAACCCAAGTTACAAAGTTAAAATTAAAGTTAAAGTTAAAGTTAAAGTAAAGTTAAAGTTAAAATTAAAGTTGAAATTAAAGTTGAAATTAAAGTTAAAAAAAACTCAAGTTCGAGATATCCAATCTCTTGTTGAACTCAAGTTCAAAGTTAAAATAAAAGTTAAAGTAAAGTTAAAGTTAAAAGGTTAAAGTTAAAAAAAACTCAAGTTCGAGACATCACATCTCTTGTTGAACCCAACTTCAAGGTTAAAGTTAAATGACTTACCTTTCAGGAACTCTAACCCTTGGTTTGGAACTTTAACCATTTCTTCTTCTTGTTGGAACTCTAACCATTGGTCTGGAACTTTAACCATTGACTTCGTCTTCTTGTATAACAACTTAAACTCTTTTTAAAAAGCCACTCTGCATTTATCCGGGCTTGTGACCGGCTATCCCGAAGGATAGGCTGCATTAGCTTTTTTTTTTTTTTTTAATTTTTTTTTTTGTTATCAGGAAACAGCCGACTTTTGTACAAAGTGGGCTGTTCATGCATTGAATGATAAGTCTCCCCACCTTCAAATATAACGGTCGGGAAACCTACCTTCCAAAGTTTAAATCTCCAGCGGTGCTGTAGACACTCCATTAGCCAACACTTTTCTCTTCGGGTAGAAGTAGGAGAAGCCACTCTTTTCTTGCAGGTAGGTGAAGACTTGGTTGTCCACTGTTCTGAAGCCTCTGTTGGTGCCAGTTCCGGAACTCTTCGTCAGTAGTACATCCATATACTTCTCCTTGGTCACCTCATTCGTCTTCCTATTGATGCCCTTGCAACTGAACTTGTCATCCTTCCCGAAGCAGTAGTACGTCTTGCTGCACAAGGCGATGATACCATCTCCACTGTACTCTTCCTTGAACAAGCCTGGAGTCGTCTTGTCGTACGCTGCATGCTCTGGAGTGTCCTGTCTAGGAAACCAGTTGGTCTTCTCCATTTCGTACCGCTGTCTCATCTCGGGTTTGATCACCTCTTCCAACGTCTCTGCAGATAGAGCCATGTATGCACTGTCGGTGTCCATGGAACAATACTGCAAGTCCCTTCTGTCCACAAATACATCCAGGAAGTCGTAATAAAACTCCAACATTCTCATCTTCCCGTACTGGTACACAAAGAATCCAATCTGCAGGGGCAGGTCCAGATGGATGGTCTTCTTGCTCATCTCTAACTCGAACGTTGTCTCGTCCAGCTGATTACATCTCCGGAAGAATGGGTCCATTAGATGTCGACTCACTTGCGTGTCCTGGCAAAACAGCACATCGGTATGGCGCTACTTGTTGGTCACCGTCTTCCCATAAGACGAGTTGCCTTCCAATTACATCGTCTCAGCTACGATCTTCTTGTTGGGATCTGCATCTCCGGCTCTTCTGGCATCACTGACTTGGTCACCAAACTTCTGGAAACATCTGGCTGGGGTAAACTCCACCACTTGATGAATCTTCGTCACCTTCAAACCATGTTCCACATACCACCTCAGCAACGGCGTGATGATCAGGATCATCTCCCCAAACATGCTACCAATCAAACTCTTCCTTTTCTGGTTCATGATCCCCTCTCCTCGGCATAAGTCCGCATGTGGTCACCAATATCGTCTCTGGACACTTCCGTTTTCTTGAAGATGGGTGGCATCTCGGCAAACTTCGCCTTCATGTCGTCGGGAACTTCCAAGTCGACTTCCACAGCACCAAAGATCCGGTCATCCATCACTGCTTCATACACTGACTGCTCTGACATCTTGAACTTCCCATCACACGGTCTCTGTCTGTTCTTCACAAAATCTGCCACAGCTGGATCTTCTTTCTTCATCTTCTCCCATTCACATTCCCATATCTGTGTAACACCATAACCATTGTCCACCAAGCACTGGATCTTCTGCTGGGTTCGCTGGTACCGTTGTTCCTTCGTCTGGCCTTCTTCATCTGTCTTCCCCTGGTTCAACTCACAATCATGTCCGTGCCAGTAACAGCCCTGGAACTCGTACACCATGTTGGTCTCCTTCACATAACCATCCACAGGCAATCTTCTCATCCCAATCAGCTTCTCTTTGTCGTTGCCCTGGTGTCTGATGTGGTAACCAGTCTGTTGAGCTTCCCATTCCAACCAGTCGATGGCCATCCTCTCGTATCTTCTGGGAGTCTCTCTCCAGAACCCGGTCTCGCTCTTCCGACGAAAAAAGTGTCCAGTTGGCATCTCATTCATGATACACGACAGGTATAGGGCGTTGGCATCGTATCCGATGATTTTCTTGCAGGTCTTGGGCTCCTCGTATTCTGTCGGTCTAATGGTGGTGACATCTTTCTCGTGGTATCGGTGGAACACGATACTGGGTCCTCCCACGATGTTGCTCTTGAACAGCTGGTACAAGTCTTTGTTCTTTTCATCTGGCAAGGTAAAGTAGCTCTCCAAGTCCTGGAACATATACTTCAACGTCAGCCCTGGTACGCTGATTCCATCTTTGAAGATATTCACGTTCTGGGTGTGGTAGTACTGGTATATCCGCTCGATGGCTTCCAACATAGGCTCTACATCTTTGTTGTTGTACCTAACCAGGAACTCCCTCATGCTGGTAATCTGTTGGTCTTCCCACACTCTCTGACACAGCTGGTACTCTTCATCTGTAATGTTACTGTTCTTCAACCTGCTGAAGAAGGCATCGTGGTCTGGCAGCTGGTTCACCTCCAATTTCTCCAAGGACGTCATCCACTCGTAAGGGAAAAATCCCTTCTCCTCCATGCAACCATAGGCCCTCAGGAACTGACTGTAGCTAAATCCAGGAGCCAGGTAGTTGGTGATATCCAGGAACTTCAGCACTTCTGTCTTCACACACATAAAGTTGTTGCTTCTCTTCACCACGTAGATGATCTGCTGACTCTTCACCAGTTCTGCAAAAAAGTATATCTTCATGGCATTCACATCGTATTTGCCCGAGTTAAATCCAACCACTGGCAGCTCTTTCAGGTGGCGCTCCAACTTCTGCTGTATCTTGTACAGGTAGTGCTTCTTCTCCTTCTGTTCTCTTTCTTCGTCACTCAACCCATCCAAGTCGCTGTCAAATCTTTCCTGGATCTCCTGGAACACATCTTCGTACTTCTCCATCAATCTTCTGTAGGCATCATCGCTGATCTCTGTCAGGTAGCTCAAACAAGCCTCCACCGTCTTCCTGGAATCACCCTCCGACACAAAGCACACTGGTTCCGTGTACCCAGGCACGTTGGAACACACCAACACACTCAGCAGGACATGTTTGTTGGTCCACTCCAGTTTCTCCGAAGGTCTTCTATCTGTCGTCTGCAACATCACCTCGATGTCATAGGTGGCTCTGTAAGGATAATACCGGTCCTCTGCTGCGACGTAGATGGACTCGTCTTCCAACTGTTCGAAGATGGTAGGATTGGTATGGTAAACACCCCCAGGAAACTTGTAGATCACATCACCAGTGCAGGTCTTCTCATGACGATGTAGTTCCCATGTAGATTTCCACAATCTGTCACACTTGGAACACAGGTAGCTGTGGCTGTACTTCTCCATGTCTCTGATGTAGCTGAAATGCTGCTGGTACAGGTTCAGGTTCATCGTACTCTCGTAACTGTAGGGCGACCGTCGTACCAATCTAGCTGCCACATCCCCATCGTCTGTCTGCTGGAGGTCGTAGACAAACACGTTGACCTGGAACAACTGCTCCAACACCACCAAGTCGTCCAAACACACACCCTGGAACTCTGCAGCAGCCATCTGTCTGTTCTGGAGGTACTCTCTGTAGTACGCCTTGGCTGAAGTCTCGACATCCGTCACTACAGCCCCTCTGTGGACGGCCAAACACCTGAAAAAACACAGGTCATCCTCGTAGGGTCCGTTGGACCCTCCAGTCATACATACCAAACCCTGGTTCCTCAGGAAGAAGTCTGGCACAACCACTCTGGCACCAATAGGATGCTGGATCAGCTTGTTGACATAAAATGTCACGTTGGTCAGCAGGTGGACTACCCATTTGGTATCTGGTCTCTGTTGCCTAACATACTCCAGGACATCGTGCCTGCTCAGCTCTTCGATGAACTTCTCCAAATCTTCAGCTGTTCTGATGAGATGTGGCGCCTCAAAAAACCTGGCGTTGTTCTGGCTAGGATGGTAGTAGCGCAGCTCTCCAGTCTCTACGTGCCTCAAAATAAAACCAAAAGACAGGTTTATCTTCACAGCTGTGGTCTGCTGGCTGGCCAGGTACCGCACCATCTCTTCAAAGGTTGAATCTGACAACTGGTTCAGTGTGAAGTTGTACCGGTCCTGGACACGGTTACCGGTCGCCTCTTCTGTCCGGATGGACCTCCAATGTCTCAGGTACATAGTCCTGGTCTCTGGATCTTCCGGCAACTCCACTGGTTCAGCTGGACTCTCCATGGGTGGAGGTGACTCTGTTCTGGTCTGCTTCACCACAGGTCCAAGCACTGGTACATCTGGTCTCTTCATCGGTGGTCTCTCCTTGGCATCTGGTCTCTCATGCAAGGCACGGTGACGCTCCAGGTTGTCCAGTCTGTTGAAGTATTGGCCGCATACTTCACAGGTCATGTCGTAGTTATGACCCGCTTCGTGTCTTCTGTTATCAGCTCTTGTGAACTTTTTGTCACAGACACTGCAGCTGTAGGTCTGCCACGCCTTCTGCCCTTCTTGCTGGAAGGTCTTCTGATGCAGATCTCGGGCATCCTTCTTGGCAAAGTCTTTCCCACACTCGTCACAGGTATAGGCATCTTGGTCCGCTAGGTGGCTCTTCATATGACGCGGACGTTATAGAAGACACCGGGTGTCTTCGCTCAGGTCCGCACTTCCGGTTTGCAGTTTTTCTGCGCAGGTGGATTGAGCATGTACAAAATTCCTGATTGGTCAATTCAGGGGGTGTCTTCTCTCACGTCCGCACTTCCGGTCAAGATGGCGGACAAAATGGCGGGAACATCTCAAAATGGTTGAAATACATGGGGATTATCTCAAACATATATAAAATAGATACAAAGGTGAAAAGGAGGGGCAAATGGGATGGATATTACCATGGCAACAAAAAAAAGGGAGATAATTTGGCGGGAAATTTAAAAATAGCAGATGACACAATAAAAAAGAGTGGGAAAGGGGAAATAACTCAAAGAATTGGTTAAAAAATGGATCTAAAAATAGCAGATGACAGTATAGAAATTAGGCGGGAAAAGGGAAATAACTCTAAGAATTGGATGAAAAAGGGAGATAATTAAGTACAAAAGGGGACACAATGGCAAAAGTAGACGACATTATAGATCTTGGGCGGGAAAAGGAAAATCACTTTAAGAATTGGATGAAAAAGGGAGATAATTAGGTACAAAAGGGGGACACAAAAATGAATTGGCTATAGCAGACGACATTAAAGAAAATTGGCGGGAAAAGGGTAATCACTCTAACAATTGGATGAAAAAGGGAAATAATCATGTAGAACAAGAAAACAAAATGGCAATATCAGACGACATTATAGATCTTGGGCGGGAAAAGGGAAATTAAGTTAAGCATTGGATGAAAAAGAGAGAAAATACTATTAAAACATTTAAAAAAGGGTATTAGTCTAAACATTGGATGAAAAAGAAGGAAATACAAAGAATATTGTTACAACATACAAAATTGGATGAAAAAGAGAGAAAATACTATCAAAACATTTAAAAAAGGGTATTAATCTAAACATTGGGTGAAAAAGGAAGAAAATATAAAGAACATTGTTACAACATACAAAAAGGGGAGATAATGAAGGAAAATTCCGAACTTCCGGTTAACATGGCTACTAACAGTAGATACACACCCACTTCCGGTATGCACACATGGGGCTACGCCCACTTCCGGTCGCGCATGCGTCATGGGCTTAGGTGAAACCACATCCCTGCGGGGTCCCATGTTCCAACACGTCATTTCCGGTAAAAATGGCCGTATAGGGCCTTAAATAGGGCCACTTCCGGTTGTGCACGCGCAATGTTGACATGTTATACATCGGTCACGTAACTTCCGCTTCCGGTCACGTGACTTCCGTAACGTCACTTCCGCTCAACGTCACTTCCGGTGATCCACCTCTGATCCACCTCCTCAAATACTAATTTAGAACCACCTATATACTACTATACGCTAACGAATCAACGAAATAGCATGCTTGCTTTTACGCTCACCATATATGATCACGAAGTGCCTCAGTTATGACTCTGTCCTTCTTTCAAATAATTCTGATAGCACCACATATTGGGTCACATACCTGATTCGAAATAAAGTAGATTATCCAAACACTTCCTTCATTAGAAAATCTGCTTTGTCCACCACAAACAAACATTTAATGCTAAACCAAACAGTATTGAATCTAACTGTTTGGTTTTTATAAATTGAGGATTTTCAAAAGAGACTTAATTTCTCATGTTGTGCAGCCGGTGACAGCGCATATACTTGTTCTCCATAACAAAAGTTCCTTTCGAACAATTATTTGAAATATTTGCCTAGTATTTTGTTCTTTTGGAACGATTGCTTCATAATAATCATTACTTTAAAACACATATTGAATAACACTCACGGGAGGGTCACTTCAGATGAAATTTGGTACAGGCCTGTCGCTGGCATTTTGAAAATACCCCCTTTCATATAGTTCCCGCAACAAAATATTGACCTATTCATATAGTACATTTAACAAACGACCAACCCAACTGTATAGTATGTATGAAAAAGAAAAGAAATGGGGTAAATGTCAAGGAGACAACATCCCATATCCAGATTAAAACGACCCAAAACAAAGCATCTAGGGGTCAACGTACGGTCTTCAACACAGTGAGGAACCTCACACCATATAGCAAGCCCTAAATGGCCCCAAAAAGGTAAAAAAGTGAATAAATCAATGGAAACAAACCACATCCAATAACCCAAATATCAAGAAACTAAAATTTCATAAGAAGACACGGACAAGCCAGTCACCAACATATTCCTGACTTGGGACAGGCGCAAAAATTGCGTTTTCTTGGATCCAAACCAAGTGTAAATTTATAATTGGAGTAAGAAATCCAGCAATTTCACAGCAGGAATGTTCTTAACCATCAAATAATGATGATTACTTGATTAATTGCAGCAACCAGTAGAGATTCTGGTCATTTGTGGTTAATTTACAACCCATTGATATACATTATGTCAAAAATTACTACCCAGTCTGTATATACCTCTATATAGGAAGTGACCCCCCNGGGCCCCCCCCCCCCCCCCCCCGTGATAACGCTTTATCCTTTTGAAACAAATATAATGAAGAAACACAGCACAGATTTTGGTACACAGTGATACTGCACTTGAAAATTCAGGTTTAAAACGGAACTTTCGCGTTAACGATACGACTTATTTTTACAATAAAAGTGCTTGGTAATCCCCATAATGAGCGAATGCATGAACCCGACAGGAATGCAGTCTGGTACCAGTTTTCCGTCCTATTTACGTCATAAAACACAAAAGAGCTCGTATCTGGAAGGACCCGTATAGCTGGTATCGTAAAAGGAAAATTCGTTTTAACAGGTGCACTGCTTATCAACTGAATTTTTAACATTCTTATATACCAGATAGCTGTATTATCAAAACTTAACTGGATATAGGTTCATGTCAAACACAGAAGGTACCAGTATGTCAACATTCCTACAGACCTAGATGTTAATCAAGTATTAGCTTTCAAAAAAGCTAGTCTGACGTCAGCATTCCTTTACCTAGACAATAAATGATATTTTTTGTTTGATGACTTACTTAATTTTCCTAGCTACATATTCGTAACGGTACCAAACAAAACTCAATTCAATAATTGCGGTTCTCCTGATATTTAGGAAGGACATACTTAGCAAGCAAACTGGTTTCTTTGTCTTTTATTCCGACTGAACCAGTATAAAACTTTCTTAAAGTGTTAATGTAGAAAATAACGCGTGTTTATTTATATGCCAACAGCACGCTGAAAGAATGGTATCTAATGTCATTTTAAATATCATCGCGGAAAAATGAATAAATGATCATCACGATCTCAAGTGCTAATTTATTAATATGCAATGATATTGTCGTAACCTTGTATATAACCAAATGAACACGTTACATTTTATNATTTTAATGTTACGTCATAAGCACTTCCTGTTTGCCGAGACATTGTGTTTCATTGTTGTACAATATATGGAAATTTTCGTCACAATTTTTTCTGAGTCTGTAAGTGGGATTCAATTGTTGTTTTGTACAGAGCTTCCTTATGGTCCAATCTATCGTGTATACCGATTTCAAGGTCAAGTCATGAGCACTTCCTGTTTGCCGAGACATCATTTTTTTTCATTGTTGTACATTATATGGAATTTTTCGTCACAATTTTTTCTGAAACTATAAGTTGGATTCAGTTGTTGTTTTGCACAGAGCTTCCTTATGGTCCAATCTATTGTGTATTCCGATTTCAAGGTCAAGTCATAAGCACTTCCTGTATTCTGAGACATCATTGTTTTTCATTGTACATTATATGGAATTTTTCGTCACAATTTTTTCTGAAACTATAAGTGGGATTCAATTGTTGTTTAGCACTGAGCTTCCTTATGGTCCAATCTATCGTGTATTCCGATTTCAAGGTTAAGTCATAAGCACTTCCTGTTTGCCGAGACATCATTGTTTTTCATTGTTGCACAATATATGGAATTTTTCGTCACAATTTCATCTGAAACTGTAAGTAAGATTCAATTGTTATTATGCACAGATATTCCCTATGGTCCAATCTACCGTGTATTTGGATTTCAAGGTTATGTTATAAGCACTTCTTGTTTTCCAAGACGTCATTGTTTTTCATTGTTGTACAATTTATGGAATTTTTGTCACAATTTCTTTTAGAAATGTAAGGCAGATTCAATTGTTGTGCAGACAGTTATCGTTGAACATGTTGGTTACTACGATTATATCATTGTGTTTATACTTGAATTGTGTCCACACTTGTATTGTGTCCCTATACAATTAAATTTGCACTTGCCACATTGATTCAGGGTTCAATGAGCGGGAGTATATCAGGCTGCCATTCGGCGCCAGCTCTTGTATTTTAACTGCACTGAAGAGACATAAGTTGTCGAGATGCGCATATACAAAGTAGCCAGTATTTATACCCCCCGCAAACAAAGTTTGGGGGGGGTATATAGGAATCACCCTGTCTGTCGGTCTGTCCGTCGGTCTGTTCACACATCTTGTAAGCACAATTCCTCTTAAACCACTGGAAGGATTTTGATGAATCTTTATACAAAGAAAGGACACTATATGGAGATGTGCATGAAGGAATATAATTATTGTCCAAAACCAGGAAGGGGAGATAATTTGACTTTTACTTTTCATTGATTCCCTATGTATTGATTACATTCTAAGTGCAACTTCTCTTAAACCACTGAAAGAATTTTGATGAACCTTTACACAAAGGAAGGACACTATATGGAGATATGCATAAAGGAATATAATTTTTGTCCGAAACCAGAAAGGGGAGAGAATTTGACTGACTTTTTGTTGATTCCATATGTATGGGTTACCTCGTAAGCGGAATTCCTCTTAAACCACTGAAAGGATTTTTTAGAAACTACACAAAGGAAGGGCACTATATGGAGATGTGCATGAAGGAATATGATAATTGTCTGAAACCTGGAAAGGTATGTTATTTGACTGGGACTTTCGTTGATTCCATTTGTAATGAATTTTTTGGACTTTGACAATTTTTCAAAGAATTAATTCAAGCCATAAGTATTATGAAATCAAGGGTGGGGAGAGAAATACACTTTTCATTGTATTCCTCTTGAAATGTTGTTTTCAAAGTGTTGAAATGAAATTTCTCTAACGCTTATGGTTTTTGTGTAAAATGTCATAGAGGCAAAAAAAGTTGAATTTTATAATACCCCCGCCACATAGTAGTGGGGGTATACTGGTTTACCTCCGTTCGTTGTTCGTTTGTTCGTTCGTCTGTCCGTAACCGCACTTTTCTCAGCAACTACTTTACAGAATGAAATCATATTTTGGCAAAAACTTTCTCATGATGGTCTGATAAGTATATACAGATTTCAAGGTTACCGCATAAGTACTTCCTGTTTGCCGAGACTTTATTGTTTTTTTTATTGTTGTACAGCATATGGAATTTTTCGTCATAATTTTTTCTGAAACTGTAAGAGGGATTCAATTGTTGTTTTGCACAGAGCTTCCTTATGGTCCAATCTATCGTGTCTCCGAATTTCAAGGTTGCGTCGTAAGCACTTCCTGTTTGCCTAGACGTCATTGTTTTTCATTGTTGTACAATATATGGAATTTTTCGTCACAATTTTTTCTGAAACTGTATGTGGGATTCAGTTGTTGATTTGCACAGAGCTTCCTTATGGTCCAATCTATCGTGTATCCGGATTTCAATGTTACACGGTAAGCACTTCCTGTTTGACGAGACGTCATTGTTTTTCATTGTTGTACAATATATGGAATTTTTCGTCACAATTTTTTCTGGAACTGTTAGTGGGATTCAATTGTTGTTTTGCACAGAGCTTCCTTATGGTCCAATTTATCGTGTATTCGAATTTCAAGGTTACAGGATAAGCACTTCCTGTTTGCCGAGACGTTGTTGTTTTTCATTGTTGTGTAATATATGGAATTTTTCCTCACAATATTTTCTGAAACTGTAAGTGGGATTCAGTTGTTGTTTAAAACAAAGCTTCCTTATGGTCCAATCTTTTGTGTATTCAAATTTCAAGGTTACGTCATAAGCACTTCCTGTTTGCCGATACGTCATTGTTTTTCATTGTTGTACAATATATGGAATTTTTCCTCACAATTTTTTCTGAAACTGTAAGTTGGATTCAATTGTTGTTTTGCACAGAGCTTCTTTATGGTCCAATCTATCGTGTATTTAGATTTCAAGGTTAGGTTATAAGCATTTCCTTTTTACTGAGGTGTCATTGTTTTTCATTGTTGTACAATATATGGAATTTTTCATCACAATTTTTTTTGAAAATGTAAGGCAGTTTTAATTGTTGTGCAGACAGTTATCATTGAAAATGTTGGTTACTAGGATTATATAATTGTTTTTGTACTTGTATTGTGTCCATACTTGTTTTTATCAAATTTGGTGAAAATGTTGTGATTTTAAAACAAATTTACCTAAATTGACCAAATAATCCAAATAAAATTTTCTGAGGGGTGAAAAAAATCAAGAGTGGGTGGGGATGAGAATCTAGGATATTTTTATGCCCCGCCCCTGAATGTTGAAGGGGCATATATAGTGTTACCCTTGTCTGTCCTTCCGTCCATACATCCGTTTAAGTTTTGCATTTAAGTCCATTTCTCAGAAACTGTAAGAGGTAGAACAATTAAAGTACGCCAGTAGGTAGATATTTGTTAGTACTACATAGTTCACTAGGTAATTTGACTCTTTGACCTACATTTCATGCTTGAGTGACTCTGGTTAAGTTTTGTGTTAGAGTCCATTTCTCAACAACTATGCATTATAAGACAATGATGTTTCATCAAATTAATTGCCTTGATGAGTACTACCCAAATCATTGACAATTAGGTTGCTTCGACCTACATTTTATGCTTCAGTGGCTTTGGTTAAGTTTTGCATTAAAGTCCATTTCTCAATAACTACACATTATAAGACAATGATGTTTCATCAAATTAATTGCCTTCATGAGTACTACACAAATGATTGACAATAAGGTGCCGTTGACCTACATTTTACGCATCAGTGACTTTAGATAAGTTTTGCGTTAAAGTCCATTTTTCAACATCTATGTAATGTAGCATCATGATATTTCACTGTAACATTCATGTTAATGAGATTTTCCCATTTCACCAACAATTGGGTGTCTATAACTTACCTTTTATGGTTGAATGACTTTGGTTAAACTTAGC
>MJUU01073172.1:0-21716 GCA_002080025.1 Modiolus philippinarum | reverse complement strand
CAGCACTGTTGTCAGGGAAACAGTCGGTAAGTAAAGTAAGCAATTATTGTCGCCATGGAAACAACTTAAAATTATAGTAATTAGGGGTCATTGAGTGAGTAGATTATTTCACAATGATATTTTTGTGTAAACAAATGGTAAAGTGGTCAGTATAAACTTAACATAATTTATTAAGAAATTTTTAACAGTGTGGTACAGTCATTTAACTGTGGGCTGTGTCTTTGTATTTTAATTTTATCCATAGCCTGAGCAAGTACATATTGAAATAAAGACCCAAGAATTTTATTTTCCCTCATTGGCTAAGTACCCAGTATTAAAAGACAAAACAAGATGTGCAAGATATAGTGTTACCCTTGTCTGTCCATACGTCCGTACGTCCGGTTAAGTTTTGTGTTTAAGTCCATTTCTCAGAAACTGTAAGAGGTAGAACACTGATAATAGGTCAGTGGGTAGATCTTTGATAGTACTACAAAGTTCACCAGGTAGTTTGACTCTTTGACCTACATTTCATGCTTGAGTGACTCTGGTGAAGTTTTGCGTTTAAGTCCATTTCTCAGAAACTGTAAGAGGTAGAACACTAATAATTGGTCAGTGAGTAGATCTCTGATAGTACTACACAGTTCACTGGGTAGTTTGACTCTTTGACCTACATTTCATGCTTGAGTGACTCTGGTGAAGTTTTGCGTTTAAGTCCATTTCTCAACAACTACACAGTATAAGACTATGATATTTCATCAAATGAACTGCCTTGATGAGTACTACCCAATCATTGACAATTAGGTAGCATTGACCTACATTTTATGCTTCAGTGAGTTTGGTTAAGTTTGTGTTTAAGTCCATTTCTCAACAACTACACAGTGTAAGACAGTGATGTTTCATCAAATTAATTGTTTAATGAGTACTACCCAAATCATTGACAATAGGGTAGCATTGACCTACATGTTATGCTTTAGTGACTTTAGTTAAGTTTTGCATTTAAGACTATTTTTCAACTATTTTGTATTGTAGCATCATGATGTTTCACTGCAACATTCATCTAAAAGAGAATACCCATATCGCCAGCAATTGGGTGTCCATGACTGACATTTTATGCTTGAATAACTTTGTTAAATTTTTTGGTTTAGGTCCATTTCTTATCTACTACACATTACATTACAGTGATATTTAAACAAATCAATCACCGTGGTTATAGTGCTACATAATTCTGTATATAATTTGAAAGCCTGACCTATATTTCAGTTGGGATATTTTTGTTAAGATCCATTACTCAACAAATATTTATCCAAAAATCATCTGTAATATTCATTAAAAACAATCATCTGTAACAGCGCTTTCTGATTCCATCACAATTCAGTGACAGGTAACTAATTTTATGCCATTTGACTTGGGTTATCTGTTGCGATAAATCTATTGGCGGGGCATCCTTGTCTTATAGACACACTCTCTAGTTTTTTTTTCTCACATTTCTGAAACCTATAATGCATGTGTGAAGTATGATGTTGAGTATTTTACTTATTTAATAGTAGTCAGTGGGAAGGGTAATTTCAGCAAGTCGTCTTTGATTAATTTCAAGGCTGCACTCTCGCACTAAAAGGTCGGCACCTACATATATTGTATCTTGATGAATAGCCAATAAATTAAAGTATGCATAAAAAATATCTGTTACGATTTCAAAAATTAGATACGTATTGACTTAAAGCATATTTTACAGTCCAATTTGTACAACATGACTATATACAACAGTAATGTTGTACAAATTGGACTGTAAAATGTGTTTTAAGTCAATACTTTTCCAATTTTTTAAATGGAAACATTTTAGATTTCACTTGAGATATTCTGTGTAAACAGTATTTTTACATAATATATATATATAATTTCTCAAGTGAAATCTAAAATGACTTATACAATTCAGTCCTCTGACTAGTTAAGTGTTTGGTAATTCAAGTAATTAAGATAAATGTTTCATGGAATGTATAACTACAACAAATTGACTTCCAAAGGGTAGAATAAAATGTTGATATTATATGACCTATAAAGGTGCTTAAATGATTGAATTTGCCAGTTTATAGTTGTGAATTGGAAAATTTTCTATTGCAGCTCAAAGAGCAGTGGAGATATCACTTCATAAAACACCAATGATACCAGAGAATGAACCAGTCATAGCTAAAAAACCTAGAATGTCAGCTCAGGAACCAGACGAACCACCAAAAATGATGGATCCAGCTCCTTTCCTAAGGTAAATCAAATTTTAAGGAAAAAAACTCGTGATATCTAATTGCTTTACCAAAAGGCTATTATTTTCAATAGCTGATATAAGATAGGTCAACTTTCATCTTTCACAAATGAAAAACACTTTTCCATCCAGACTTTCACATTTTAATTGTGAGACATTGAAAAATTTAGAATTTAAAATTCTCTCCACATCTACATTAGAAGAGGTGCTTTCAATAATCAATCATTTAAATTATTTAATCACGCTACTCTTGAATTTTTGTGTTTCATTTCAATTATGCACCTTTTGTTTCAACTATTATTGGCATCAGAATGAAAATCAATTAACATGATAAGAAATCCTTGTTTAGTTTTTACATGTATGTCAGTTAAGCTTCAGTATAACGTGAAATATTTAAAATAATCATGAAGAAATCTGACAGAAGAAACCAGAAGTTTATCAGTTATCAATTCTGGATTATTTGTTGATTCGAGATTTATACCAAGAGATCTGTCAGTGTGTTCCTTTTATCTTGTGATCTTTTTTNTTTTGTAATCACCACATTATTATGAATAAAACACTTTTATGGGCAGAATTTTTTTTTTTTTTGAGAAAAGGAAGAAATGAACAAGCGAAGAAATTAGAAAAACATCAAGCAAAAAGAGGTTGCTTGTAACAGATGTTAGCAGAGCACTTTCTCACACTTAATGTTTATCAAAGTTGGGGTGGGGTTGGGGGGGGGGGCATTGTATGATATACTAAAAATAAGAAATAGCCTTTTTCAATGTACATGTACCAAAAATCTACATTTTGTTTTGTTTAAAATTGTATGTTGCATGTTTTGTACAAACATAAAATAATGGAGATCCTGCATGATGTGGGTGGAATCAATAAAAAAGGTTATATATTTGGAATGAAATAAATCATTACTATTCTTACACAGGTTTCAGTAGCCAGCAGAGTGGTTGTAGGTGGAAAGCTTGTGAAGTATAAACCCTACTTCTGTACAAGGAATTCCCATAATGGTCTTTTTTCAAAGATTTGTATGGTTTATAAATAATTATTTGTATTTTTTCCAGTCCACTTTTACGTAGACAGACCAGACTTGAAGACGTGGTAAATAGAAGACTAGAAGATCTTGAAAGAAACTTGTTGGATCAGATGAAGAAAATGGCTGGAAATCAACAAAACCAGCCTTCAGAAGATATGGTTCAACAATTAAAGGGTTATCTTGATGTCAGCAAACAACAGTTAAAACAATTAGCAGTCAATACTCCTCCTACAACACCTAAACGTAAACACAGTGACCTAGATAATGACCCACTTAAAGGTAAAATGTGTTAGAAATGGCATTACACTGCTGAGTTTAAGTGTTGTTACTTTGGTGTCCATCAGTCATCCAACAGGAGTGTACTTAGTTTTAAGTTTCTTTTTCCCAAATGCCAAGACCCATTATACCACATGTGTGTGCGGGATCTACATAGGTAGTCAAGGACTTTAAACACTCCCCAGTCAGACACATACATGGAATTACTATATATCACATGTATTAATTTCAGCAACATTGATTCCAGTCTCTTTTTATAAAAAAAAATGCTTCCTGTNAAAAACATGGCTCTACGGGAGTAAATCAACATCAAATACTATGGATTTAATGTTTATTGAAATTAAACAACAACATTTATGACATATTGCAGCTTTTATTTCAACAAATACATACAAATTAATTGACAGACATATATAGTTAAGTAGTTCATCATCTTGGATAAAAAAAATATTCTGCTGACAGGCCCCAAAACCAGATTTTGCAACAGATTAGCCGCACCTCTATATAAGCTGCGGGGCATCCCTGAAAGAAAAAAAATAGCGGCTTATTTACCGGAAAATACGGTAGGTAGTCAAGGACTTTAAACTTTCCCTAGTCAGACACATACATGTAATTACTATATATCACATGTATTAATTTCAGCAACATTGATTCCAGTCTCATTTTATAAAAAAAAATGCTTCCTGTTTGTTGCTCCATATGACTGTAATTTTTGGGCAAAAACCTTTTTGTTATGTTGTGGAAAGCTTGTGTAAATCAGGGCTCTACATTAAGGCTTGTCCGACTTGTCCCTACCAGTCCAAATTGGTATCGGACAAGTAAAATTTAGAACTGTTTGCCCAAAGGACAAGTGAAAAATTCAAATAAAATGAAATTCTGCACTGTTTGGACAAGTAGTATTTCATTTCGGACAAGTAAATCTTAAGTTTACTTGTCCGATGGACAAATCCATATAAAAGTTAATGTAGAGGCCTGTAAATTGTTGTTTAATGATGTAGAATTTGTAGCCATCTACCTGTTACAATTGACATGTAGCTCATTAGAATTCTGTAAAAGGGGAAATTTCCAGGAGGGGTTTATTTTTGTTAATTTCACAATTTTCACTTATTCATGAAAATTTTCCCTCACGTAAATTTGTTTTTACCACAAACATCACGAAACATAAGTGAGAATTTTGCGAGAATGAAAAATTGCAAATATCTTTAGGAATCAAAATTGCGAAATTTAAACCACATGAAAATATCTCCTTTTACAGTATCAGTTTTATTGCAGGTTTGGACAAAAAATAGTTTTATTGATGTCATATTAGAATCTCACTTAATGTCAAAAAATGTGAAACTGACCCTCTTAACAGCATGCCCATTCATGTACTGCAGTACGTAATTCACGTACATTATGAAACATGCACGTACAATTTCACAAATTAAAACTTGCATGTGCGGACATTTGAAAAAATAATCATTGAAGATTGTGGTTTTCACATCCAAATGTATTGTTCGAATCAAAAGTGAAAGGAAAATAGTTGTCGGCATATGTCATGCAACTTATTAGGTAAAACTTAATTCCTTGCAAAGCCGTTTAAAGTAGCAAGTAAAACTACTGGTATGCATATGTACCCTAAAAAAAACTTTGTACCCCTAAATTTGAATTCAGAGGGTATATGTACCCCCAACTCTAAAAAGCAGTGGGATTGCTGCTTAACACAGGCATCACAATCACATATATTTTGTATCACAATCACATATATTTTGTATCACAATCACATATATTTTGTATCACAATCACATATATTTTTATATCACAATCACATAGAATTTGTATCAGAATCACATATATTTTGCATAACAATCACATATATTTTGTATCGCAATCACATATTTTGTATCACAATCACATATATTTTTATATCACAATCACTTATATTTTGTATCACAATCACATATTTTGTATCACAATCACATATATTTTGTATCACAATCACATATATTTTTATATCACAATCATGTATATTTTTATATCACAGTCACATATATTTTGTATCACAATCACATATATTTTGTATTTTACAGATGTTACTAATACCAAAGATGACTCAGCAGTTCTGAAGGAAAGACCGAGGAAACAACTAAAGAAGACAAAGAGTGCTAGTTGTATCAGTGAAACACCATTGTTTGCTCCACATCAGCGCCTGTTTAAAAAAGGCTTCAAATCAACAGCTGTCTCAGAGTTCATGGAGCTAACAGGTAATCTTTTCTCTAGTCAAACTTCTATTGCTGGAAAACCAAATGTGTATGGAAAATTGTCAGACCTCTAGGGATAATAAAGAAAGAAGAACTTAAAATATTATAAAAATGAGATAAGGGTACTGAAAAAAGCCAGGGATGTTCAATTGATCAGACAATTTATTTTGAGCAATTAGACTTTCCTGATTTTGTAATTAGACCTCTCGTGTCTAACAGATCATCATGTTCCAGCAATCAGATCACCTTGTTAAGGAAATCAGGTATCATATTAGGTAAATCTATGTTTGGTTCTGTGAAGCTATATTTCTTAAAAAGTATCATAGGAAAAAATGTGAAAAAAAAGATGACATGGATTTGGGGTACATAAGACAAAACTAATATCAAGAAGTTAAGACTTCTCAGCCAGTTCATGATGGCCCATAGAGTGACATTTATAGCATAATTGTATTTTTTATGTCAGTGATTTCTACACTCAAGTCTTATACTTCCAATACAGATACTAGTACATATACATTGTATGTGGCAAAAAATGTCAGAACATAAAAATTCCTTTTTAATTGATATAAAGCAACATTTTTCTCTCAGATAATTGCTCTTGCATGTCTGCAGCTGTTTTATTATGCCCTGCGATGAAAAGTCAGAAGGCATATGGTTTTACCCTTGTCCGTCCGTCCGTACGAATGAAAAACACAATTATTCATGTTTTTTAGAAAGTCTGCAAACAAATTCAAAATACTTCAAGGAATCTAACTTACAATAAGTAGATGTGCACACACATATCTTTTGGAATATTCAAAATGGCCATGGTTGCCATGGAAACTGAAAAAAGGCGGGAAAATTCAAAGTGCCTCAAATTGGATGAAACTTTATAAGAAGGATGTCTAGCACCCATAGAAATGATTTTGGGTCTCAGAATTTTCAAAATGGCTGCCGTTGCCATGGAAACTGGAAAAAGGCGGGAAAATTTAAAGTGCCTCAAAATGGATCAAACTTTACAGCAAGATTGCCTAGCACCCATAGAATTGATTTTTGGGCTCAGAACTTCCCTTTTATATATTTTGGAAAAAGGGAGGGCATATCATTGTGTCCATACTTGTACTCTGTCAACACCTGTATTGTGTCAACACACACTTAAATATGCACTTGCCATATTGATTCAGGGTTCCATGATCAGGGGCATAATTGGTTGCCATTTGGCGACAGCTCTAGTTTTAATAAAGCATTTATCTTATTTATGATTACAATTTATGTTCTACATAGAAATCAACATGACTAAAGAATCTACAAAGAATAGAGAACTAAAAGAGGAACAGACTAAAACAAAGAATTTTAATCCTGAACTGCAACAAAAAATGAGTAAGTTTAATTAAAAAAACAAAAGAAATAATCTATGGGATAAGATGTTCTTGCATGAATTCTTTCAATTATTTCTATTGTTTGATAAATATGGAATATAGGACATTTTGTCTTTAATACATGTAAAACAGACTTTATCATGGCCAGTATATTGATTTTCCATTTTTGAGTCTATGGTCTTCCAAACATTTAGATTTTATCTGCACTGATGAGACATAATTTGTCGAAATGCGCATATGCAGAAAGTAAATTCACAGTGACTTCGGTATTTAGTTATTTGTGACATGGAATACAGTCATCTTTTTCCAAATTTCAAACTCATGATTTCTGACAAAATCTAGGTTTTCATAGTGAAGATTGATACAAGTAACAATTATAATTACAGTATTACTATCTGCAATTTTCAAATAAAAGATATTTTTATGCCCCAGATCAAGGCATGTACTGTTTTTGTCCTGCCTGTTTTTATCCCCTCGCCCAACGAAGTTGGGGAGGGGATATAGCGTTTGACCCGTTCGTCCGTCCTTTCAACTTCAAGACCATATATCTTTTGAATAACATGTCGTAGATTGACAATGTCTTGTCCATGGATGCATCTTGAAGAGTACTTGAGGTTGATATATAGAATAGGTGGATTTGACCTACATTTCATGCATGAGTGACTCAGGTTAAAGTTTTTGTAAGAGTCCAGATCTGGGATACTACAACTTGTAGATTAATAATATTTCGTATGTAGATGCGTCTTGTAAAGTTACGAAGCTCCAGATAAAAATTAGGTCACTTTGACCTTCATTTCATGCATGAGTGACTTAGATTAAAGTTTTTGTAAGAGTCCAGATCTAGGATACTACAACTTGTAGAGGAATAATATTTTGTATGTAGATGCGTCTTGGAAAGTAACGAAGCTCCAGGTAAAAATTAGGTCACTTTGACCTACTGGTATATTTCATGCATGAGTGACTTAGGTTAAAGTTTTTGTAAGCGTCCAGATCTGGGAAACTACAACTTGTAGAGGAATAATATTTTATATGTAGATGCATCTTATAAAGTTAGGAAGCTCCAGATAAACATTAGGTCACTTTGACCTACATTTCATGCATGAGTGACTTAGGTTAAAGTTTTTGTAAGAGTCCAGATCTGGGATACTACAACTCATAGAGGAATAGTATTTTGTATGTAGAGGTGTCTTGTAAAGTTAGGAAGCTCCAGATGAAAATTGAGTCACTTTGACCTAAATTTCATGCATGAGTGACATAGGTTAAAGTTTGTGTTACAGCTTGGATTTTAGATACTCCAACTGGTAGAAGAATAATATTTTGTATGTAGATGCATCTTGTAAAGTTACAAAGCTCCAAATAAGAATTTGTACAGTTTGACCTACATTTCGTGCATGAATGACTTAGGATAAAGTTTGTGTTACAGTCTAGTTTTAAGATACCACAACTTGCAGAAGATTAATCTTTCATCAGTAGATGCATATGCTTTAGGTACAAATGTATGAGGCTCCTGATTGAAATAAGGTCACTACATTTCTTGCATGACTGGCTCAGATTTAAGTGACAAGCCAGATCTTGAATGGTACAACTTCCTTGAGTGCTTATAATACTAGACAAACATTCAATAAAAGGGCGAGGGGATTAGCTGTCGTTTCTGACTGCCCCTTTCTTGTTTTTGTGTGTCTGTATTTCCAAAACTATAAACTTTTCAATAACTTTTGAACTCTGTAAGATAGACTTTTCATACTTGGCAAGTGTATTGGTCAGGTCCAGAGGAAGATAACTACCTCCAAAAATTAGTACAGGTCAAAGGTCAAGGTCAAAGAGGTCAGAACTTGCCCTTGTGGAAAGGTGCTACTGGGGGCAAATGTGGTGTTCCACAAACACATATGGTTTTATTTCATTTTTTGTGAAATTCTTTTCCATTGGTCATTATCACTGTTAGCATCAAAAGTACATGAACCCAATTCTTAATAACTGTTGCTACATGCACAGAATAACTATGGAGATCAATTAGTAGTACATACATGTACATTTAATATTATTATATTATGTGATGATCATGTACATTTAATATTATTATATGACTATAAATATACAAGAATCTGATTGGATAAATCAGTGCTTCGCTTTCCCTTTCAAACTGCGATGATCACCGCGCAATTTAGCACGTGAGGTTAACACCACTGTTAAACACTTCAGTGTGTACCCATAAATAGTAACAGGGAAAATCCTAGTTTTCTAATGTGATGATCACCGCGCAGTTAAGCTGGCAAGGTTAACATCACTTTTTAACACTTCAGCGTGTACCTATATATAGTAACAGGGAAAATCCATTTCCCAAAGTAGAAACAGTGTCAAGACTAAACTGTCGAAAGAAGGAAACACAAAAGTAAAAACGTTAAATTTTCAGAACAATTATTCATATAATAAAACAATTGATGACTTTCGATTTTGGTTAAAACCACAATTTAACAACCCACGAGATTTGATGATTACCTCGGCCGTAGGCCTCGGTAATAATCACATCTCTAGGGTTGTTAAATTGTGGTATTAACCTCATCAAAAGTCATTAATTGTATAATGTAGTGATTAGCAGCAGAAATTTATAAGAAATAAACAAAAGGAGATGTTCCAGACATAGCACAAAAATGTTCTGAACTCTGTGCTCACTTTAAGGCTAGCATCTTTGTCATATTTCAAGATCTTATGATCTATTCTCATCTAGTCATGTATTTACAGAATTAGATAAACTGTTTCTATCTTTGCATATTACATGACATAGCAAAATCTTTCTGTTACAATAAATCAATGAGAACTTTTTGAAATATGCATATACTTCAAAGGCAGTAGAATACTGAAGAAGCAAAGCACAAGATTACATAATTCAAAGACCAGAGACAAGGCAGAAATGAGAACCCATGAAGTCAGAAGACGTAAGACAAAACATACAAATACAACACTCAAAAACCAAAGCAACAACAGTGTGAATTTCAAAAACCGAGTCACATCATGTGCTCCGGAGTGATAAGCATGTCCTGTTCTGTATACAGAAACCTGTAGAGTAATATTTTATTCAACCACATTTTTGTTACAGATTCAGAATTTTTAGACAAGTTGAATGCGTCTTCAATAAAAGAGTTACAGATGTTACAGACAGTGGGAGCCAAACGTGCCAAACTTATTTATGATTGGAGAGAAAATTATGGTTCTTTCTCCAATGTGAGTATTTAGAAAAGTTTTAAAGAGGATCCCCAGGTAAACCCAGGGTATAGAAATTGGACTTTATAGATGTCTCTGAATTGAGGTTATATTGCCTCTGAATTAAGACATCGACTAACTGTGTACACATTCCTCAATAGAGCTCCGCTTATCTTCAATTAAAATATCCCTTAAAACAATCTTTCTTCCAGAGATCAGTTTGAGGCTTTTTTTGCAAGGTAAAATTTCTAGCCTATTTTCCAGTGGCAGTCAATTTTTCTGCCCTTGACCTTTCCCATATCACCAATTATATATACATGTATTTGTCTCAAGAGAACTTAAGGCAGCAAAAATAAAATGAATAGTCTGATTTTGAAGCATATTTCAATGGACAGCTTATAAAAAATAAATAAGGTACTCACTCGGTGCATATTTACTCAGATTTTTTAAGTCTGTTATCATTTCCAAGTCATATGGGGTGAAATGTACAAAGGGTATTTATTGGAGTAGGAATAATGATATATTCATAAATGAGAGGGGAGACATATTGTTTTTGTCTTTTCCATTCTTCAGTCTGTCCATCTGTCCGTCGCAAAGTTTGTGGATGCCAATTCTCTTACATTGTCAATCTGATTTTGACTTAAATTAACAGGATTGTTGACCATCATGCCTAGTTGTGCATACACTCTGGTTGCAATTTTTGTTTGAGTAATGCCCCTTTTTGACATAGAATTTTGCTAAATTAACTTTGTGGATGCTAATTCTGTCACATCTTTCATTGGATTTCAACCAAACTGTACAGAATTGTTGACCATCATGCCTTGATGTGCATATTGTCTGGCTTGATTGACCAGCTAATTTTTGTGGGAGTTATGCTCCTTTTTGTCATAGAATTTTGATAAATTAAGTTTGTGGATGCTAATTCTCCCTAATCTTTCACCGGATTTCAACCAAATTTAGTAATATTCAAATACAATGGTCACATTTAAAGATACAAATCATCTCCAGGAAGATATGTATTGAGGAGACATTGGTTTTTTTATATCAAAAGCATACTTCTAGTTAAGATTTTTTTTTTTACCTCCCAAATATTTGTTTTTTATTTTCACTTAAGAGACATAAGTTTTCAAAATGCCCATCTCCATATCTAAGATTAACAGCAAAATCGGTACTTTTGTTTTTGTTTTGTTTTGTTTTGTTTTTTTCTTTAATTGATCAGTAATGAGGGTGCGGATTAGGTTTAAGTAGCGATAATAATGATGTGACCATACATATACAGAATAATGGCCTAAATTTTGAAATGATAAAGAAAGGAATCCCAAAGTCACACCCTCTTTTATAGATTTTTTATCCCCTCGCCCAACGGAGAAACTACATGCGGCACATCATTCATCTTTGGTCAGTGGATGCGTCTTGGAGAGTGATGCTGCTTCAGATGACAATTGGGTCACTCTGACCTTCATTTTACGCTTCAGTGACTCAGGTTAAAGTTTGCATTAAGGTTCATATCTGTGAAACTACATGTGGCACATCAATCATCTTTGGTCAGTAGATGCGTCTTGGAGAGTGATTCTGCTTCAGATGATAATTGGGTCACTCTGACCTACATTTTACGCTTCAGTGACTCAGGTTAAAGTTTGCGTTAAGGTTCATATCTGAGAAACTNGATGCGTCTTGGAGAGTGATGCTGCTTCAGATGATAATTGGGTCACTCTGACCTACATTTTACGCTTCAGTGACTCAGGTTAAAGTTTGCATTAAGGTTCATATCTGAGAAACTACATGTGGCACACCAATCATATTTGGCCAGTGGATGCGTCTTGGAGAGTGATGCTGCTTCAGATGATAATTGGGTCACTCTGACCTACATTTTATGCTTCAGTGACTTGGGTTAAAGATTGCGTTAAGGTTCATATCTGAGAAACTACATGTGGCACACCAATCATCTTTGGTTACTAGATTTGACTTGGAGTGTGATGCTGCTTCAGATGATAATTGGGTCACTCTGACCTACATTTTATGCTTCAGTGACTTGGGTTAAAGATTGCATTAAGGTTCATATCTGACAGTCAGGGGTATAACCTATTCAAGTTATCAAATGAAGTACTTTTTTGTAACTGAATTGAGTGATCATGTATTTTCAGCAATAACTTATTTAAGTTACCAGATGTTGATTTCTTGAAAATGTCCAACTTGGATTACAAATTTCTTTATGATAAAGATTTTTCTTAAACAAACCATAGTTTTTCCCATATGGTTTGGAATCTTAACTGTGTAATTACCTATCAATTATAAATGCGCAAAGAGAGGAAATACATGCGCCAACCCCCATAAAGATTAGACCCTTGGGAAATTAAATCTCAATTATCTTTGAAATGGCTCATCAAAATCAATTAGACAGGCCATCATTAGATTGAGGTCAATTTGAACTACTTAATACAGGTGTAATGATAGGCTTAACTGTGACCAATTAGTAAGAATTTCAACAAACTGAATAAAAATGTAAAAAAGACTTCAATAACTGAATGAAGTTATCAACAGAATTAATATTTTTGAAACTTGACTGAATTTGGAAATTTAATTGCTACAGAGGAGGGGATTAGCTGTCGTTTCCGACTGCTCCCATCTTGTTTATATCTGCTATAGCACAATAGAGAAAAGTATATGTAGATATAAAGATTACACCACCAGATCAAGTTCATTATCGTATTTTATCCATTAGAGAATTTCAAAATTTTAATTGCGAGGCTTGTTGTGCTTTTTAAAATTTTTGAATTTAACTATCGAGAGTGGATAAAAGATGGTAATAATCGGGATAAAGTGGTGTAATCTTTTTCTCTAATTATAAATGATAAACACAGAGAATCGTATTCTGAATAGATTTTGTGGGACTTTATTCAACATACATGTACAATGTATGTTGAATATGAAAATTCATTTAACCCATCAGAACCAGTTTATACTTCACATATCATTAGAGAAATCACAATAATTGTCAAAGACATACGGCATGTTTTGAGTAGTTCATGAACAAGAGATTTGTTAGTTTAGTTTATGCAGACATATCAAAATGAAATAATAAGTAAGTTAAAGCAGTAAAATGGAAAGTCACAGAGGTTATCCAGATTGGCAATTTTGAGTCCCACTTGTTCAAGTATGAAAGATTTCTGAAAGATGATTTGTGGATTTTAGTTTGTCTGTCCTACATCACAGGCATGACCGCCACACATGAACAGGAATAAAAATTTCAAAGACAAGTAGTATGCAATTTTGCACTCTGAATGCCGACTGGTGAATGTACTTGTAAAACCAGAATACAAGAGACCGAAACATTAATTTATCAATGAAAGAATTTCATTAATACAGATAACAAATATTTTGTTTTTAGTATGAAGATTTAAAGGCAATCCCAGGCTTTACAGATAAATATATCAATAATCTGTTGAAGGTAGGATTAGTTACATGTAGTTAAGTTTATTTAAGTTTTTACATAGAGGGGAGGCGGTCTCATCCCGGAATCCCGAATTTATTTTAACTAAATCTCAAAAATCATGAACTACAAAGAACTTAAAACTTATGAAATCTTGATTCCCAGTTCATTTTTTCCCAAAATCTTGAGTTTAAATTATAGAAATCCTGAATTCCTGAGCTTAAAAACTTCTGATCCTGACATCCAAAAAACTTAGGCAGCTGGAGCTTGTTTCTATGACTTTCCTACTTATTTGCTACAAGGGCCTGGGTGTCATGCTTGATGGGGAAAATTAGCAGGTACATGTAATTCATTTAAAGTTAGAAATACAAAAATATCAAAGTTGCATAAGAAAACAGTAAATTTCATTATTTCAGCATATTAAACCTTTAACACTTGCAAAATTACTGAATTATATTTACTTCTAGTTTTATGACCTGGTCAGACCTGGGGTCAATTACTTTGAAATGTAATTAATTAAATTACAATTACATTTCAAATTTCCTCAATTAAATTACAATTACAATTACAACATTTTCTTTGTTGTAATTAATTAAATTACAATTACTTTAGGAAAGTAATTAATTAAATTACAAATTACATTTCAATTTTACATTTCTTATGATATGTTTGATATAATAGTACAAACTTTAAAGGGTGCCTCCCAAGGACAATTTCCAACGAATAATTTTGATGAAGGTTAAAATCTACTGGGTAGCTGATATTTTGGGTCTGCTTCCAATAACGTTTTATAATTTTGGCTCTTAATATATAGACCGTGATAAGAAGTCTACAGAAATACAATGTACATGTAAACAAATGACTGTATCTGTTAGCTGCCCTTACCTAGGGTCTGAACTGGAATATTGTTTAGTTAATGTTCTCAAAGAAACACTTATGTTACTTTTTGTGGTTTTAATTTGATCATTAAGTAGGTATTCATTTCTGTGTGTTTGAGCTGCAAAAATTTAACAGTTTTGATGAATTCTATGTTTTGGAATCAGTTCAGTGGGTATAAAAGAAAATATATCATTCTATTAAAGGCATATGTAATTTCTCCGTATTTTCTCAAAATTTGAAAGATATCTTCTTCTACTTCTATGTATAAGCTTTATGTAGTAAGAACGGCACTATTCGTGTTGCACGATTTGTTTAAAATATTCTTAATCTTAAAACTTAAAAATTTATGTGTGTGCGCATGCGAAACAAGATCAAATTTCACATAACCATGTTAAAACACTAGTCATGTTTTTGCAGATATTTTTCATACACTAAACCATTTCAAATGTTACATACATGTATCTATTTTTTTATTATTTAAAATAAATGAATAAATTAACATAATTTGGCATCTTAAAGATATAGACAAGTGTCATCTGTTTTCCTCATTAAATGTATTCTTTGGTTATTACAACCTTTCATTTTTGACATTTTGTTTTGATAGCAAAATTTAATTGCTGGGTGTAAATAAGTTTGTTTATAGAGCATTTATACTTTAAATATTTGTAGTAATTCACTTGTGAGTACAGGAAGTGTTAATTAATAAATAACATAATATTTTTTCTTAATTAACTTATGATACGCATAATAACAATTCATATGAATTAACTGAACATAGGTAGAATTTGAAATATATAAGTTGAACATTAAAGAGATATTAAACTTGCAATGAATATTAAATGATTTAATGCCTCAAAATGCAGTTTTACAAGTAAAAAGAACAAATACGGGTATATTTGCTGGAATCATTTTAAATAGCTATTACTCAAATTTATTGAACAAGTTGGTCGTGGCCTAATTTTCTCTGTCTTGTAGGTAAGTATAAAATGAATAATTCCAATATAATTGACCCATGACCAGTCAGGTCAATTAAATAGAGTAATACATGGGTATAGGCAGAAAAAAAGGAATGAAGGAAACCAAACTCTTGCATTAAAAGAATTATTTGGAAAAATTCAGAAAGAAAATTAATTATTGGTGTAACTGTAAAATTTCAATATTCTTGAATGTCTCAACAATTTTACTTGAAATTCAAATCTTTGGATTCATAATTTACCTTACAGATCTTCATATATATTGCTTACTATTTATTAAACCTCATATCAGTAATGAACCTTTGCTAGTCCTAGTTCTGATCCATAGGCAGCATGCATTTAAAATTTGAATTTTTAACCATACATGCAAACTAAGGATAGGCCTTAAACTAAGTAAATTAACTTTTTGATTTGTAAAAATATATATAATTATTATTTTAAAATAAGTTTGTATGTAAGTAGAAAATATTTCAAGAGAAATGAGAAAAATATCATAACATTTTCTATCATTGGTCTTAAGATGTTATTTAAAACAGAAGTCTTTGAACTTATGCAAGAAATACATGTAAATCAAACTTGCTCAAAGTAATTGAAAAGTAATTGAAAAAGTAATTGTAATTACATGGTTTTTGAGCCCTGTAATTAATTAAATTACAATTACATGTAATTGAAATTTCTCTCAATTACACATTACATTCAATTACATTAGAAAATGTAATTAATTACAGTCAATTACAATTACATTTTTCAATTACCCCAGGTCTGGACCTGGTTTTGATATAGGTGGTGCTCGGTTGGAAGGTTCGGAGTGTTCTGAATTAATGGAACACCCAGAACTGACAATTAAACAGAATGGAACAATGTTCGGAACGGGTTCCATTTGCGCCGGGAAAAAAAGGTGGTGCAGACAGAATTCAATATGGCGACCAAAAGAATATTTTGAGAAACAATAAATGATTTTAATAGTTTTTGCAGGAAAAATGTGCTGGATTTTCGCAAATGATACAAACGAACAACATATAAATGGCAGACAATTTTTTTTCTGAGGTTTGAGCATTGAATTCATATCCAAATTGCCTTTGAATTGACAAAAGTAGTCTTTTGAGAAATTATTGATTAACAACTGGTGTTGTAATTTTTTTCATAAACTGTCTTTAAAAGTTATATTATTCAATGTATGACACCGAAAACAAAAAATTAATGATTAATAGTCAGGTAAAATTTTAAAAAATATAAATAGTTTTGACAAAATTATTCTTGTGCTCCTTTTTGTTGGATTGGTCGCTGGAACTGGAACTGAAAGAACATGTGCAGAACTGCCCATCTAAGCGTGCCCATAGATATCATTGAAATCTTCACCTTATATTTACAATTTGAAATTTCTTTTTAAATAATAAAAGTAGCCCTTTATGCTATTGGGATATTGGGCCCATATTTTACTAAATGTATAGAAAAGTCACTGACTTTGTTGTTTTGCTCCCAAAGGGGACCCATTGTTTAAAGAAACAGGATTTTGCTTTGCTCATCATGTGGGATACAGCCAGTTCTAAAAAAAGGGAAATAACAAAATTACCGAACATAATTGTCAGGTACTGAAATTCACGGGGTGAAAGACAAAGAAGGTGCAAAACAGCTAGAAAAATTTTAATTACAATGGACATGACTTGGTACAGGCATTTCAAAGGAAATGGTGGGTTTAATAAGAATCTCCTTGAGGGAATTTTAAGTGATTAAGGGCTTATTTTCTTGGCTTATTTTCTTGATGCAAAACTACTTACATATAAATTAGTGATTTGGTAAAGTCTTAAAAACAATTTTGCATAAATAATGTAACATATAAAATCATTAAAAACATTTGTCAGTTTAATTCAGCACACCCTCATTTTCTCATTACAGAGTAATTTTGTAACAGTTTCTTGAGAGATTGTACAGAGAGTACAGAATTTATAGGCAGCATGATATAGACCACAGATGTATAAAAACATTGATCTCTGTTATTCAAAGAATTAATATTTGGAGTAATGTCTCCTTAAAAGGCTGTAGAATTGTATCGTGACCATCTGGGTATCTGTACCATTTTGTTAACTGTTTTTCATAGTGTGTATGAGTTATTTATAGGAATTTTTTGAATATAGCATTTCATTTAATGTTTGATTTATACAGCTGTAATCATGTATTTTTGCAAAGTGCAATTAAAAAAGCTGTAGGACATATCATTTTACCCTTTTCCCCTGTCTATTTGGGTCTATTTGTCTGTTTATAATAGTATGTACACAAATAAATCTGCCTGCTTTGGCATCCTTCATGTATCACCGACACAAGTCTTGCCCAAGAGCATATCTTCTTTGTTTATAATTGCATTTCACAGGCATAAATTACATACAGAAATGTCATGGTAGTGAATGCAAATATTTTGTACCAGGAGTAATTCATGGATGTCAGGAAAGTTCATGTTGTCATCTGGTTTTCTTTTGAAAGGAGAAGATAGTTATTTCAATTCCCCGCCCAATGATGAGGAAGGGGCATATAGTGTTACAATTGTCCATCCTTTTGTCCGTCCATCCGTACGTCCGGTTAAGTTTTGCGTTTAAGTCCATTCCTCAGAAACTGTAAGGTATAGAACAATGATAGTAGGCCAGTATGTAGATCTTGAATAGTACTACATAGTTCACTAGGCAGTTTGATACTTTGACTTACTGTATATTTCATGGTTGAGTGACTCTTAAGTTTTGCGTTAAAGTCCATTTCTCAACAACTACACATTATAAGACAACCATGTTTCATCAAATTAATTGCCTTGATGAGTACTACCCAAATCATTGACAATTAGGTGGCTTTGGCCTACATTTTATGCTTCAGTGACTTTGGTTAAGTTTTGCATAAAAATCCTTTTCCTAACAACTACACATTATAAGACAATGATATTTCATCAAATTAATTTCCTTGATGAGTTCTATCCAAATCACTGACAATCAGGTGGCTTTGACCTACATTTTACCTCTGTTTCTCCATGACTATGTATTGTAGCATCATGATATTTCACTGTAATGTTCATCTCAAGGAGAACTACCTGTTTCACCAACAATTGGGTGTCCATGACATACATTTTATGCTTGAATGACTTCAGTTAAATTATGAGTTTAAGTCAATTTTTTAACAACTTCACATTATAAGACAGTGTTATTTCATCAAATTAATCATCTTGATCAGTACTACCCAAATCATTGACAATTAAGTGACTTTGACGTATATTTTATGCTTTCATGAATTGTGTTAAATTTTGGGATATAATTCCATTTCTCTACAACTACACGACATACAACTATGAATAGTTGTTTGAAATTAATCATCTTGATGAAAACTACCAAGTTCTTTAGCAGTTTGTTGACTTCTCTATCAGTTTTTAAACATCTTTGAGTAAATGGTCTTCCAAACGTTTGGATTTTATCTGCACTGAAGAGACATAAGTTGTCGAAATGTGCATATGCAGAAATTTAATTCACAGTAACTTTGGTATTTAGTTATTTGACCCAATTTTATGCATGAATGACTTTGTTAATTTTTCGGTTTAGGTCCACTTCTTAATAAATACACACAATATTCCATCACAATTCACTAACATGGGATTAATTTCATGCCCGATTGACTTAGGTTATCTGTTGTGATGAATTTATTGGTGGGGCATCCGTGTCTTATAAGACACATTCTCTTGCTAATATAGAATATTGCTGTTTTAATTTATTGTACAACTTAAACATTAAACACATGCTTGAGTTGCTTTGCAAAGATTTCAGGGATGTTTGAAAAAATTATTTTTGAGGATATTTTTTGTTTTCCAAATTTTGATACATTCAGTTGTAGAATAATATGACCAATGATAAAGATGAAGGTAAGATTATCAATGTTTAGGGTGATGTTCAAATTTATAGGGTAAAATCTTAATTTGAATTTTGAGAATGACCCTTCCTTTGAAGAAAAACCATCTGGGATTTTTGACAGTTTTTCCGAAATCTTCGTCATGTTTGTCTGGGTTTCATGAAATGAACTTCCATTTAGAGCCTTAAAGGCTTAAATTCTCTTGTCCAAATTTTGGAAACCTCAATTTAATTAATACCAACACAACTAAAAATGCCACATACATGTACATGTATAGTTTATCAATTTGTATTTAAGGTGGTTTGGTTGATTGCACATCCATCTTGTGCATCTGGTAAAAATGGGAATATACCATTAAAATGTTGTAAAAATGATTTTTAATAGTTTATTGATAATGAATAAAGAAACATAAGCAACATTTATGCTTTGTGTGTGCAAAATATGTCATTTTTTGAAAAACTTATAATTTTGTTATGGGGAGAAATAAATAAAAAAAGGAAAAAACACATTTTTTCAAATAATGATTGATGGCCCAATTTTTTATTTCATATTTCCAAAGTTATTTTGTCTAACACTCAACATACTACATTTTCACTTAAATCTATTGTTTTATTCGTACTTTATTTGTAATTTTTTGAAAAAAAAAATTTAAATGTATTTTTTCCATATATAGGCTATATAAAAAAAAATCTCTTTATTTTGGAAGATTCTTCAAGAAAAATGAGTTGGATGACATAATTTTTTGCTAAAATTTTGAATTACGTTTTGATAATAAAATATCAATAAAAGTGACAACAAAAGTCAGATGCAATTAGTGGGAGAGACCAGTAAGAAAAATCAATTGGACATACCACAGATCCGAAAGCATATAACCAAATCAATCACATGAAAATAAGAAAAAATCTATTGTTTTGTTTTTAGTCTCTCCAACTCCTGCTACGTTTAAGACAGTATGATGAACTTCCTGTAGTGCTACATTCGATTTAATACATTTCATGATAATTTTATCATAAAATACATGTATGTTTTTTACTCTTTTATACAATATCAAGTTTTGGCCGGGTTGCACGGAGTGCAAATCCAGGTTATAGTATGGTGAATGTTGGGTGGGCGGGCGGCGGGTGGGGAAAATGCGATACCTATTTTGTGAAATCAACTCCTCCTACAGTTTTCAACCCACATCTTTGAAACTTCACAGAATGTTTCTATATATATTGAAGATGTGCACCTGACTTTATGGAAATATTTGGGAAATTTTTTCAAATTTTTCCGGACTTTGGAACTTAGTCATTTTTTTATCAAAATGTTTAACATAGGGTACCTATTTTGTGAAATCAACTTCTCCTAGAGTTTTCAACCCACATCTTTGAAACTTCACAGAATGTTTCTATATATATTGAAGATGTGCGCCTGACTTTATGGAAATATTTGGGAAATTTTTTCCAATTTTTCCAGACTTTGGAACTTAGTCATTTTTTAACAAAATGTTTAACATAGGGTATCAACTCCTCCTACAATTTTCATCAACTTCACAGAATGTTTCTATATATATTGAAGATGTGCGCCTGACTTTATGGAATTATTTCCAATATTATTTCATATTTTTCCAGACTTTTTTACTTAGTCATCTTTTATCAATATTTTCAACATATTCTATACACAGACCCATTAGGGAACCAATTAATCAACATTTTATAGCTAGAAGCACCAAAACGCAACCCGGCCATTTGAGTCTTTGATCCATTTTATATTACTTTTCCTTATATTGCTAACATTTCGTGCCCTAATATAACTGAACAAAGTTACAGTTGAACATCGATGGTTTGAACACACAAGGGACCGATGAAAATAGTTCGAGCCAAAGGGGTGTTCGAAATATTTAGGACGAACTATGTTTAAACTTGAGCAAAGGGACCACAAAAAGGGTTTGAGGCATCCATGGTGTTCGAGTTATTGCAGTCGAGCCATCGAAGTTCTACTATAGTATTAAAGCACAATCAATATAAAATGATAATCAAACATTTAAATGCAGTCAAACTTTGATGGCTCAATTACCAAAGACACTGATGAAAACAGTTCGAGGTAGAGGGGTGTTTAAGCTATCATGGTTGAACTCTGTTGAACTTTGAAGAAATGGACTGCAAAAAGGGTTTGAGATTCCCATGGTGTTCGAGTTCTTGCAGTTCGAGCCACAGAAGTTCAAATGTATGCATAATATATTT
>MJUU01073170.1:0-22347 GCA_002080025.1 Modiolus philippinarum | reverse complement strand
GGTTATTTCCCTTTAAATTCTGCTTTCAAATCTTCTTTGGTTTACTTTTCTCTTTTAAATTTTAGAGAAATTCCCTGCTATCACTTTATTAGAAATAATTTTTTGTTACAGAATCAAGAACAAAAAAGTGTTTTTGTACAAATTTTTACATTTTTTTTGCAAAAATACTTTCATAAACTATACTTATTTCACTATTTAATAATAATTGTATATAACGTATATTGTTTCATTTTCTTTGGAATAAATGTCCACGATGTAAACATCGTTGTCAGTGCATCTATAAGCTTCAATGCCTGTTGAACCAAACAGCTGACCTGCATGGTTATGGCATGGTGATTTTCAAAATGGCCACCAAAAAAGGTGGGAAAATGCAACATTGTCTGATTTCAATGAAATTTTGTTTCCTAATAGATATTGATATTACGATTTCAAAACCTGTGTTGAAAATTGTTCGTTGACTGCCATTTTAAAATGGCTGCCACAAAAGGCGGGAAAATTCAGCATTGTCCGATTTTAATGAAATTTGGTTTCCAAATAGGTTTTGATGTTGCATCTTCAAAACTGATGTAAAAATCGTTTGCGGACCACCATTTTCAAAATGACCGCCAAAAAAGGCGGGAAAATTCAACATTGTCCGATTTTAATGAAATTTGGTTTCCAAATAGGTTTTGATGTTGCATCTTCAAAACTGATGTTAAGAATTGTTCGTTGATCGCAATTTTCAAAATGGCCGCTAAAAAGGCGGGAAAATTCAACATTGTCCAATTTCAATGAAATTTGGTTTCCAAATAGATATTGATATTGCGACTTCAAAACCTGTGTTGAAAATTGTTCGTTGACCGCCATTTTAAAATGGCCGCCACAAAAGGCGGGAAAATTCAACATTGTCCGATTTCAATAAAATTTGGTTTCCAAATAGGTATTGGTGTTGCGACTTCAAAACTGATGTTAAGAATTGTTCGTTGACCGCCATTTTCAAAATGGCCGCTAAAAAGGCGGGAAAATTCAATATTGTCTGATTTCAATGAAATTTGGTTTCTAAATAGGTATTGATGTCGCCACTTTAAAACTAATGTTAAAAATTATTTGTTGACTGCCATTTTCAAAATGGCCACCAAAACAGGCGAGAAATTTCAATATTGTCCTATATCAATGATTATTTTTTTGTCCAAATAGATATTGGTGTTGCGACTTCAAAACTGATGTTGAAAATTGTTGGATGGCCGCCATTTACAAAATGACGTCTTGATTTCAAAACTGGTGTCAAAAGTGGTCCTTAGCAAGAACGTTTTTTGTCAAAAAAGCCCAACATAGAAATGTAGTAAAACATGATCAGACTTTAAATACTGTTCAAGATATTGGTGGTGTTCGAGGTACTTAAGTTTGAGACTGAAGATCAATTGTATAACTTACAATGTTACCATGATTGTGGCATCTGAAACCAGGTGAGCGATACAGGCTCTTGAGAGCCTCTAGTTCTCATATTGTCATGACTCGCACTTTGTTTTTGGAGCATTCGACAAAGAAAATAAAAATTCAGGGTCACAGGTAAACAATTGTGAAATTTGTCGAGAAAGAATCAACTGTTTTGGTTGAAGTAATAGGGAAAATTAGGCAATGTTCCAATATTAATTTATTTTAGTTACATCAGATAGAATTGTTTAAAATTATATACTAATATACTTACCTTTGATTTGCATTGAAAGAAATTTGGGTGTCACAGAATTTATTTTTGAATAAATGGCAAAAAACTGATTTTTCCCAATTATTTCTCACAAATTATCTCTCCTTAATAGAACAGGAGTTTGCTGAAAAGGTTCAATATTCTGTGTGATTACCAGATAAAGGTGCCATTTTTTATCAAATTTTACTATTATAAGACATTGAAAATCATTTTCCCAACATTCCCATAGTGAAATCCATTTTTTGTCTAATAAAAAATTTCCAATTTATGCAGTGAATTTTAACTTGTGCTGCTACAACATATAATGTACCATGATTCATAACATTAAAAGTCTAGTTATGAGTTACAGTTATAGGACATTAGTAGTCGAGATTTAAAAAAAAATTAAATCATGAATACTTTTGTCTCATGACTAAAACTTATGATAAATTCTACATGCATAGCCTTAATATCAAATAAATGGGTAAAATCCATATTAAAACATTTTGTATACATCTATACATGTTTGTACATATATGTATATATCAGTTTCTTGAATTAGATGTTATATGTTGATAATGTGCCAAATTTTGAACTTCAATTTTGTATGATAGTTTTTCATCAAAACATCTAGTCATCTGATACCACTAGGCCAGTATTGGTACAAAACTTGGTCCAAATATCTAGTCTTCTGTAACCACTAGGCCAGTATTGATACAAAACTGGGTCCTTCCTTGGTCCTTTTGAACTTTTTTAGTTTACATGACCGACAGGGTCAGTGTGAGCTATTGCAATCACTTAGCATCTGTCATTCGCCTTGAACTTTTCATATTTTCTTCTTCTCCTCTGAAACCACTGAAGCAAATTCAACCAAACTTTACAGGAATGTTGTATGGTAGGACCTCACAATAAATGTTCATTTCATTTTGATCAGGCAAATAACATGTCCCTCAGTACAGAGCTTAGATAAACATTGGATTCTATGAGGAAAGGCATCCTCTACATCATCTACTCTGAAACCATTGAAGCAAATTTACCGGTAATTAAACTGTACTGTAATGACATAGGGCAGGGCCTTTACATGAATTGCTTATGCTGTTCTGATTGGACAAAAAACACAGCTTCCAGCGCAAAACATTGAATAACATTGTCCCTATGGGAAAATCATATTTTGATTATCCCCTCTCTCCATGACAATTTCAACCAAACTTCACAGGAAAGTTGTATGCTAGGTCCTTCACAATAATTCCTCAATTAGTTCCAGTTAAAAAAACATGGCAACCAGCACACAACATAGCTTAACAATGGACCCTGTTTTCATCATCAGCTCTGAGACGATTGAAGCAAGTTTAACTTATCTGTACTGGAATGATGTAGGTAAGGTCCTTTACAAAGGTTACTCATTTCGTTTTGAGTTGACAAAAAAAAACATGGCTGCCAGCACAGAACATAGAAAAATCTGCAGTAAGCATTTTATCAAGGGGTTTGACAATTTTCTGAAAACAAAGATGATTTACCAAAAGAATCCTGCGACAATGAAAATTAATCAATTTTGAAAGAAATCGCGAAATTTGACCACTTATATGGTATATTGCCATATAGAAACATCTTGATGAGGCAACAAATCAGTCTTTTTAGCCCTATGATCTTCAACAAAATTTACCACTGTTATATCTCTATCACATCCAAGATGATGGCTAGCTCAGAACATAGGATCTATGCGAAATGCGCCATTCAAAAATCTGTTCTGAAATTGTTAGGCAAATTAGTATCGAAAATAGCCAATATTTATAAGGTGGTCCAAATTAAGAAAATTGTGTCAAAGATGTTTGAAAACTTTCTAAGATGACTGCCAATTCTAAATGTATTGAAACATTGAACAAAACATGAAATGCAATCTTAGATATTTCTGAAACAACTTTTGAAATTGTAACAAAAGCAGGACACAAGGGTCTTCAAATGTTCTGTCTGTGTCAGTATCCCCTTCAAACAGCAATAGGCTACTGCTGACCCCAGAAGAAATACCAAAATTTAATGGAAAAACTCCTATGAAATGAGCAATATTGATTGCTGTTGACTAATTAATTATACAAAATGTACTCGTAATTCAATTTGTATTCACCCTTAAGTTGTTTTACTTTATATCAATGAAAATGTCTGAAAGACACACTACAAGTCCTTGTCCAAATATCCTCGTCAGGATTTTCAGTAATAAAAGAAAATTGTCTTACCTGTTATCAGGCACACAATTATTTACTCATTGCAATTAATGAACTTGGTTTTCAAAGCAAAGGTAGCCTTCTGATTACAAGAAAGAATGATCTGTATATTTAATGTATATATTTCGGTATTAAATTTTTTTTATTAATTTCATGTAAAAAGAGTTGGTAATGACATCTTACATTATTTTTTTGTAATAAATGGTGTCCTTAGTGAAAAATTTTCCTCAATGAATATTGATACCCATCATTAAGTCCTATAACAAAATAAAGGGCCTTATGATAATTCCTCTTTTTCCCAGTCAATTTTTTTTACGTGACTGTATTTTGTGGGATGTTTTTGTTTGTTTGTTTTATTTTCTTTTGTTTACAGCCATCCAAATATTTATTTATTGTATTTATTGTTAATTGTTTTTAATTTAAATGATAGTAAATATGTTTATTTTGTTAACTCTCTTGTGTTTGTTTTATTGAGTATCATCAGTGACATATTAAAAATATATGGTTTCTGACAATAATTCTGGTATGTATTTGTAGCTATTTTCAGCAGCTCTTCAAGGATCTTGATATCCTCCATTCATTTGATTATACAACACTTGGCTTTGTAAAAACTTTGATCATCTAGTTGCTCTGCTGGTGTGTCTTCTTGGAAACTATGAAATTGTTATAATTTGTTGTTGCTGTCTATTTTTAGCACGGACAGGTCTTTGGAATACTATTGGTGTTGAACATACTGTCGTCATTTACCTCAGGAAAATGTTTCAGTTTTAGTAGCAGCATCAGTTTCATTATTCTCTTCCACCTTGTTGTCTTCAGTTGTTGGATGTGCTTAAGTGACGTCTCCAGAAGGAGGAGATTCCTCCTCAAATCTAGCATCATGTCTTATGATCTAGTTTTGATCTTCATCAGCAGCATGATGGATAATATCAACTAAACCCTGATGATCATCAAAAGTATAAGCAACATATTGGTCATTTTTCAGTATCAACAGGTGTTTAGTGCATATAATAAACCACATATTCATCACTCTCTGTGTCAGTGCTTTTTTCAGTTCAGAACACTCTCTGCATGCTCAGTACTTATCTGTTTTTGATCTGAGGTTTAGTGTTTCCATTAGTCGTAATCTGAGGTTTAGTGATTCCATTAGTCGTAATGTGGGTTTTAGAGTGGGTCCACTTCCCTTCTACGGAACCAAATGGCAAAAGTAAATTTTGATGTAATGTCCACTTGCTTCCTTCTCTATTCCATTTCTTACTACATAAGTAGAAACATTTGGATTTTCCAATATAACATTGGACATGTCTTCCCATCCGTCTGAGATCTTATGCTTGCCATCAAAGCTGAGTACTTTTACCCAAACTCTGAAGCCAGGATGCAGAACGGCGCCACAGACTTTAGTATCATATCCTATCTTATGTTGACACTGTGCAGTCTTTGTTCAGTTTGCTGCAAGCTTATGTAACTTTTAGCTCGCCTGGCTATAGCCAGGGTGAGCTTTTGCCACCACTTTTCGTCCGTTGTCTGTCTGTCAGGCGTAAACTTATCTTTAAATTTTTCTCCTCTGAAACTGCTGGGCCATTGGGAACCAAACTTGGCCAGAATAGTTCTTTTGTGGTCCCCTAGAAAAAGGTTGTTTTTCATGTTCATACCTCAACCAAGACGGCCACCAGCACGAAACATGGTTTTTAACACCCTATGGGAAAGCACATTCTCCTCAAAAACTACTGAGCCAATTGGAACCAAACTTGGCCACAATAGTCCTGAGGTGGTCCCTTGAAAAAAGTTGTTTTTCAGGTCAGCGCTATATCCAAGATGGCTGCCAGCGGGAAACATAGTTTTAACGTTGGACCCTTTGGGAGAAAGACATTCAAAGAAGTTTTAACATTTGACCCTATGGGAGAAAGACATTCAAAGATCTCCGAAACTGCTGATCCAAATGAAAAGAAAATTTGCCACAATAGTCTTTAGGTGGTCCCCTGCAAAAAAAAGTTGTTTTTTTTCAGGTCAGTGCTATATCAAAGATGGCCGCCAGAGGGATATAGTTTTAACATTGGACACTATGGGAAAAGACTTTCAAAGATCTTTTCCTCTGAAACTGCTGTGCCAGTTGGAACATAACTTGTCCACAATAGTCTAAAGGTTGTCCCCTGCAAAAAGTTGATTTTCAAGTCAGCACTTTATCCAGGATGGCCGTCAGTGTGGAACATAGTTTTAACATTGGACACTACGGGAAAAGACATTCAAAGATCTTCTCATCTGTTACTATTGAACCAAATGTAACAAAACTTGGCCACAATAGTCCTTAGGTGGTTTTCTGCAGAGAGGATGCTTTTCAGGTCAGCGCTATATCCCAAGATGGCCACCATCGGGGAACATAGTTTTACCATTGGACCATATGTGAAAACACATTCAAAGATCATCTATGAAATTGCTTAGCCAATTGGAACCAAACTTGGCCACAATAGTCTTTAGGTGGTCTCATGAAAAAAAAATGTTTTTTAGGTATTTAGCGCTATATCCAAGATGAACAACACTAACAATGATCTTCTCCCCTTAAACTGCTGGGCATATTGGAACTGTAGTTTAACTATGGTTTCTTTTACAGACACTTTCTATGTTAGACAGGCCATGTGAGCGACACCGGCTCTAAGGAACCTCTTGTCCACCCTCTTTTCCATATTTTCTACTGTACATCTTTTTGTTCTTGCCAGTATCTAGGATAAAAGTTAGTAAGCATGGCTATCTAGCAAACATTAAGGCAAAAGTAGACTAGCCTGTTGTTTCCTGCTTCGTGCCATTGTAGATGTTCAATTTCTGGTGGTCCTCGCACTGGCCATTGACCATCTGATAGTTAGGCATGGACCATTTGATTTTCAGGGGACTGTGATTTTTACCTGAGCCGGGAAATAGTTTTTGCCCAGAATTAGGGCTAGTTATTTTTTTCAACCCAGGTGCTAGTCAGAAAAAAAATTTTGAGCAAATATAGGAGCCAGAAAATTCCTTTCTAAGAATTGAAGTTTGCTACAGCTGTTTGTCTTGCACTCGACCAAGTTCTTGGTTGGAATAGGTTACGCGTATATCATGAAATGATCGTTAATGGCCAAGATGTGCTGAAATTCACCTTAATATGTTTCGATAGTCAAGTTACAGATTTTTTCCATGCGTTGCATGTCTGGATTCTATGCCATTAGGAAGTTTTATTCTTTCAATGCATTATGGACATTGCTGAATCATCAATTCCCCAATGTTTCGAGTCATTCCTTGACAGTAAAAGTGGTACTCAACTAAAGATGTTGTTCTATCACTTCCCTTGTGACCCATGTTATTATGTAGAACCCTTATACAGTTGGTGCAGAGATGAGTTTATCCCGAGTTTCAATGTCAATATTTGTCTTTCTGTACCCTTAATTTTTTTTAAGCTTGGTATAAAGCTGAGTATTATTAGGAGTTGATGGTATTATCCTTCTGTGTCTTAACTTCTATCTTAAAATATTGTATCCGGGTTCTAATGACGGGGCCTTTCGTTAGTCCTCTCTGACGTCAACTATAGATTCATCTTTGCAGTGTCGATTGAGCATAAGTAATTATGTGTCTCCGATGCAGGACACTCGTAATACCAAAATGGACTAAACTGTAATAAATTGAACCGAAATGGATCGAAATTGAGGAGAAATGATTTACGGAAATGGACTTATTATTGGTAGCTTGGCAGATTACGGATGGGAGTGGGGAGATTGTAATAGTTCAGAAAAGTTGTTTTTATCTTTTCACTAATACCAATTCCCATCTTAACTGTGTATTGTGATTTTCTAGACCTGTTGCTCAGCAAACATCTGTATAGATGTTGCATATACATTAATTGGTAATCTGACCAAAATACCAAAGTTACTCTAAATTTATCATTTGTAGATGGTCTTTTCGACTACCTTTGTCTCTTAAAGCGCAGATCAAAACTAAACATTTGGAAGACCATAAATCGAAAGAATTTTTTAAGATACATACCTGGTTAAAATTGACGGAGAACAGATTACCAAACAAGTCTAAATTGAAATCAAAAATACCTTAAGGACTTGGTTTCAATCACAATTTCAAACATTTTATCACAAATACAATTATCACAGACTGAAGCTTTACATGTTTGACATTATTAGCTCACCTGGCCAAAGGCCATGTGAGCTTTTGCCATCACTCGGCGTCCGTCGTCCGTCCGTCCGTCCGTCCGTCAACTTTTATTCAAAGATCTTCTCCTCTGAAACTACTGGGCCAATACTAATCAAACTTGGCCTGAATCATCACCAGGGTATGCTCTTTCAAGTTTGTGATTTTTATGACCGTAGACCAAACAACTTGGCTGCTGTTACTAAAAATAGAAAATAGGGGTAAATTGCTGTTTTTTTTTGCAAAATACTCAAATACAGATATCAAATTTCTGACAAGGTGAAAATGATCAGCATGATGAGATCTACCTGCCCTGCAATTTTGAAGAATATCCGTTTACCTGTCTTGGAGTTATTGCCCCTTTTCCGTAAAAATTTCAGTTTTTCGTTACTTTTAGTCTTACATAAAAAGTATGTAACAAAAATGGTCAGCATAGTAAGATCTACATTTCCTGCAATTTTGAAGAAAATCTGACAACCCACATAGGAGTTAATGCCGCTTTGTCTTTGAATTTTCACAATTTTTTAACGTGTTTGTTTTCATTTCAAAAACTGTTTGAAATAAAGGTTAAATGTGAATTGCAAAAGTGTTGAGGTTTTCCAGAACTACAATTTCTACATATGTACAGCAGGTTCGCATATCATCCAAGATGGCCGCCAGCGGGGAAGATAGTTTAACATAGGACCCTATTGGAAATGCATTCAAAGATCTTCACCTCTGAAACCACTGAGCCAATGGGGACCAAATTTCGTCACAGTAGTCTTTGGATGGTCCCCTTTAAAGTTTGTGAATTTTATGTTCGTACTTCATCCAAGATGGTCGCCAGCACTGGACAGTTTAACATAGGACCCTATGGGAAATGTATTCAAAGATCTTCTTCTCTGAAACTATCAAGTCAAACTGAACCAAACTTGGTCACAATAGTCCTTTGGTGGTCCCCTTTACAGTTTGTGATTTTTACATTCGTACCTCATCCAAGATGGCTGCCAGCGTGGAGCACAGTTTAACATAGGGACCCTATGGGAAATGCATTCAAATGTCTTCTCCTCTGAACCCAATGAGCTAATTGGAACCAAACTTGGTAACAATAGTCTTTAGATGTTTCCCTTCAAAGTTTTTGATTTTTTTGTTCATACCTCATTCAAGATGGCCACCAGCAGGGAACATAGTTTAACATAGGGACTCCATGGGAAATGCATTCAAATGTCTTCTCCTCTGAACCTATTGAGCCAATTGGAACCAAACTTGGTTACAATTGTCTTTGGATGATCCCTTCCAAAGTTTATGATTTTTAGTTTGTACCTCATCCAAGAATGAAAATGTAACATCTGGTGTACTGATTTATAGTATGAATGGGTGGTCTATTGGTGACAATGAATAAAACCAGTCGCCAGGTGAGCGATACACGCTCGTGTGAGCCTTTAGTTACTAGTAGGTTACGAAGTAACCGAGAGAAGGGTTCTAGGTTAACGTTTTCCGTTCGTTGAACCATTCTTGAAATTATTTCTCCATTTCGATTATTTTTGAAACCTTCCAATATCTAAAATTTTGTAAATTTTATTGAAAACTAAGGAGTATCTCCCTCATGCAAAGCTCTGTCCTTAGCTGATTTTGGCTTTAAATTTAGATCCCTTTGGTTATTTGTTCTCTATCAGTTTTTAAACATCTATGAATTTATGGTCTTCCAAACGTTTAGATTTTATCTGCACTGATGAGACATAAGTTGTCGAAATGCGCATATGCAGAAAGTAAATTCACAGTAACTTCGGTATTTAGTTATTCGTTCAATATCTTCACCATTTAGGTTCATTTTCTGGTCCATTTCGGCTCATTTGGTACATTAACATCTTGTTGCTGTTGATTAAGGACGACACGAAGTTGGGCCTGGCAAACATCATTATGTAATTCGAAGGGTAAGCTATAATCAGGAAAACTAGGATTGCCGATGAAGATCTTCAATGTTTGAAAAGCTTCTTCCTGTTCTTTGTCACAATTCCATTTGATGTATCAATGGATTTTGGTTTCTTGCTTGTTATATGTATCGAATCTGTCAATGGTCTTGATTTTTTCTCTAGATAATTCTTAAATATTTCCGATAGTATCCCATTAAGCCGAGGAACCGAAGAACTGCCTCTGGTGATCTTGGTCTTAGCCAGTTTGTGACTATGTCAACCTTCTCTGAGTCAAGGTCAACACCATCTTCAGATACAATGGGCTATGTATTTGATGTGTAGTTGCAAGAATGTGCACTTCTTTGGCAAGCTTCTCTAATTCAAAGGAAAACTTCTAAACGACTGAGACGTTCTAGAACGTTCGTGAACTTCTAGAAGAAAAACTGTACAAATCAAACAAATACCGGTATGAAGATTTCCAAAGCACTCTTCCATCAAGTGTTAGTTGAAAATCCTACTCTCTTTCTAAAGTCTCTCATAACCTCACAAAGGATATTTGTTCCGGTAATCAAGAGAAATGTAGTCTAGTAACTATCTAGAACTAATAGAGATACCTACAAAATTTAGTGTGTTTTTAAGATAAGATGAAAATCCATTTATCTACAAGTCTGACTCTGTGTACCGATAACAAAACATATAGTCATCCTCGTATGCTATGTCAGAATGCGTGATAAGATCAAGAGGATGTTGGAAAACAATGTCTGTTGTGAAAGTTCTGGCTAAGATTAGACACTGTTGTGCCTGTATCAAGTAATGTTGAAGTCTCAATACCATTCATCTTCACGTCAACTTCATTTGATGAATCAATTCTTTATGGTCATGCTGAGTGACATCTTGTGTTGCTTGGTCTCCTTTGCTGGAATAGCCAGTCGTTCTCTATATCCAAATGCAAAATTTTCGATTTGTCCAGCAAGTTTTGTCATTATTTTGTCTACGAGACATTTTATCTTTCGGTCGATGTAAAATAGTCTCATTAGGTACAAAATTATTATCTGAATATTATCTATTTCTGTTCTTATGGTTTACTGTTGATATATTTGTAATTTTTTTTCCTAAGCATCACAAAATATGTCAGGTTGCTCTTTCTATGTCCACGTAACCACCCATATTAAGCTGGGTTCTCGGCGAATGGTTTTGGTAAGCAGAGTTCGCGTATAATTGGTTTAGTCCGGTTCGATAATGTTTAGACCAGTTGAGAAACATGTAAACCAATTTCTTAAATTTTAAGTACATTGGATAACGTTTTATCCCGGTTCCGGTTCGGGATCATGTTTAGGTACGGTTTAGCATTTACCAGGGTGGTAACGAGTTTTAACGCTTGTATAAAACTTGAGCTTTGCCCAACCTCTTTCTCTTTGACCTTAGAATTATCAATAGTCAGTGAGTTGATTATTAAAAAAATAAAGCAAAAACAATTGACAAACGACTACCTAAGCAACACTCCAGGGTAACAAGTAGATCTGCAAAATAAATGAAAAATGAATAAACCAAAGTTTGCGATATACAACTGACAAGTGAACACACTTAAACACGGACACACTACATGTATATGGTGAATGAAAGGATATGGAGTAAATGCACATGAGACAAAGTTTCTACGAATACATGGTAAAAAACAAGCAAAACATCAACGCTTTTATTGTTGTTCTTCATCTTGAAGTCACCATGAGGCCTTTAACAATGAGCTTTGCTCATACCTCATAGTAAGTTCAAGACGGCCCCTAGCACCGGTTTGAGCGGAATTCTTTGCTAATTTTCGAGCAACGCTTCATCCTTGTCTTCACTGGTCATGGGTGCGGGATTGTCAACAAGCATTAATTTAACTGGCAAATTGCTCTTACAATCACTGTCATCCTTTGTCCGACAAAAGCACTAGTGTCTCAAGCTAGTGGACGATTACAACATATATACAAACACAGGGCACTCATCAAGTCGAATGTAAGAAAACTTGGTATTATAAAATAGTGAAATGTGGGCACTTTAAATACAGAAGTAAATACGAAAATTTGAAAGTAATAATAGTATATTCGTATGAGAAATTCTCTCACGAACAAAGACACCATAACTGAAATATATAGAGAGCACATCTCTCGCACTGGGAATCTTTTTAAGAACTCCACAATACAGGAGAGACAAACTCAAGAATGTATGATGATCATGTATCAGTGCCAAGGAGTTCGTCAAGAGTTGTGGCTTGCTAAGCCTGGAGGTGAAGCTCCAAGTGACTTATGCTTGTTTCCGATTATTATAGTCCATTGTGTATGACCTTACCGGTCTACTTGTTGCTATTGTGTAACCAATTTAACAATTTGATTATTCTGTTCACATTATATTTTTGACCAATTGGTATAGCAATACTACAACATATATTGGAAAAAGGTTTTGGTGGATTGCTATTGTTAACTAATCAACACACTCAGTGTCCTTTTGAATTGTTCAACAATACTATTGTATATCAATCTGTAATAGCCTGGGGAGGTTTTACCTTGATTTGTTGATTGAAATAAGGACTATATAGAGTTTATATTTAATGAAAAATAATGCACCTTATCAAATTATTAAAATTACATCATTTAAAAATAAATATTGTGATATAAATAAAGGGAATTTGATTTAGTTGTATTTTTTTCCTTCCATAAATTGAGTAGATTTATATATCTTTTTATGGTACATTGTAATACTTTTTCAAGGTAAAACCTCCCAAGGCTATTACAGATTGATATACAATATTATTATATTTGTACTTTTATTTCCATGTATAAAGTAAAGAAACATTCCTGCTCAATAAAACATCATATTGCACAGTTGATCATGATAAATCATCATATTGCACACTTGCTTTGATTGACATTTCCAGGCCACACCTCTTTTACACCCTTAATAGATATACCACACCCCTGATGTTTGTCACCAGTGACTTAAGCCATGTCAATCAAATATAATAAAACAATTATGGCACTTCTATACTTGATCAATATGGGGTTTAACGGAGCGCAAAAGATAATATTGAACTCGGGATAAACCCTCGTTCAATATTACTTTATTGCTCCGTTAAACCCCATATTGATCTCGTGGAAGTGCCATAATTGTATAGTATTGTTGAACAATTCAAAAGGACACTGAGTGTGTTGATTAGTTAACAATAGCAATCCACCAAAAACTTTTTCCAATATATGTTGTAGTCCAGCAATACCAGTTGGTCAAAAAAATAATGTGAAAAGGATAATCAAATTGTTAAATTGGTTACACAATAGGAACAGGTACACCGGTAAGGTCATACACAATGGACAATAAAAACAAGAGATAACAGTAAAAACCTACAATGGTCAAATCCCTGTGTATATGCATGTATTTCACGTAACATGTATTATATATTAATAAAAATTGTTAGGCTAATATTGTTGTTTTCTTATGACCATATTTTATTTTAAATTAAGTTGGGCCAAAAATCACTAATGACTTTACTACTGAAAATACAACTGTCATAAAATTATTCCACAAGTCGGGGAATATTTTTCCTCCCACGTTTTTGTTTCCCAACCTTGACTATTTAACCTGAATCCGTTATAGATTTACAAACCCGTGATTAATAAGTGACAATCCCTTTTAAGTTCTGTAAATATAGAAGTAGATATAAAAAAATAATATTTTGTGGTTTCTCATAAATACAGTTATCTCGAATTACTAGGAAAGAATGAAATGTAGTACAATTTAAATACTCGTATTTATTATTAGCTATTCTTAAGAATCTCGGTTAACATGCTTATTAATTAAGATTGCATGTATATATAATGACAATCACGAATTCATGGTACCAACTGGTCGTTCCAAGATTCTACAGAATGGTAAAAAATAACTAATCTTACCCTAATAATATCATATACATAAATTACAAATTGTCCCGCAAATTTGCGTAAATAAACATTACGGTTCCACAGAATTTGTTAGCCTCCCCTTCAGAATCAACTGAACAAACCTGACTTCATACTACTGTAGCATTATTACAAATTTTTGGGCGAAAAGTAGGTAAAATGACGGTATTACGATGACATTAATTCTCATAAAAAAGTATACTGATGAGGGTGTCGTTGCTATGCATGACTTTTTACATGACGACACAAATCTGTTGCATTAGGTTGAAAGGCTTTGGATAACTTTGTTGTTCATTGCATTCGCCTGAATCAATTTCTGCTTCAAAGATTATTTTTATTGAACAATAATTAATGCACCATTTCAAATAAATAAGTTAAGATATTTAAGTATCAACTTTACATGTTTAGAGTCATACCTTGATTGATAACTCTGGGTCGCTACATGAGAATTCTTCAAACTGTGGATCTTACAAATATTTCTACATGCAAATCATTGAAATGCACAACTCTGTCTTAGCATCCTCTGGCATCAAAGGGGATGATAAAAACAATCAGCTTCCTCCCTAAACTTCATAAGAATCCGTGATTCATGGAGTGGTCTTCCAGATGCACCACTCAGCTTTTTTCTAAGCTCCTTACTACTTTATTGACCACAGTCAGAGAAAAAGTACTGTGATAAAGTCTGCTCAACGAGCGGCGTCAATCAGATTTGGATTTTGAAATATCTAAAGATCTCCTTGAACAGCTATCCTCTAGCAGTCTCACCCATTGCCATAGCATACAAACTTTTGATTTTTCTACTCATTATACTACCCTGCTACACAATAAACTGAAAACAGTAATTTCTGATTTGATACATCAATGTTTCTGCACTAAAAATGGAGAACGCAGATACTCTTATTTAGTAGCAGGGAAAGACAAAACTTATTTTGTTAAGAACCACACTGAGTCAAGCAAGAAGTACACCGAGAATGACGTTATCAAGATGTTGGAATTTTTTAAAGACAATATTTTTGTCGAGTGTGAAGGCCGCGTTTTCCAATAGATAATCGGGATTCCCATGGGTACTAACTGCGCGCCACTTTTAGCTGGTCTCTTTCTTTTCTTGTATGAGGCCAAGTTTTCACAAAAGCTAACACAGAAAAAAACAAAAACATTTAGCCATGTCCTATAATTTCAGCTTCCGCTACATAGACGATGTACTTTCTCTTAATAATCCAAAATTCAAGGAATGTTTACATCAGATCTATCCCAATGAGCTTGGAATTAAAGAGACTACTAATACACCTAATACACCTTGACCTTCATCTTCAAATTGACATCAGAGGTACATTACAAACTAGCCTGTATGACAAACGCGATGACTTCACTTTTCCAATAGTCAACTTCCCTTTTCTTTGTAGCAACATTCCAAAAGCACCAGCATATGGAGTTTACATCCCACAACTCATTCGCTACTCAAGGGCTTGTGGTCGTTACAGTGACTTCCTTGATAGAGCTCAGTTGCTTACAAATAGACTACTTAAGCATGGGGACGTTACCAAAAACTTAAAGTCATCACTACAGAAGTTTTACGATCGACATCACGATCTCGTGGATCGCTATGGGATATCTGTTTCCCAGATGACAACAGATCTTTCCCTCTGCAACTAAAGTTTGTCTATCGGATTTGACTTTACTACCGGATTTGACATGTTCAACACGGCGGGTGTCTTATAAGAAGCAGGAGATGCTTACTCTACCGGTACACCTGATCTCACCCATGGTTTTTATAGGGTCTTTGTTTTTCATCTTTATGTGTGTCTTCATTTTTCTTTTTTGTCCCGTACTTAAGTGGTGTCCTTGTTTCTAAGTGTGTCCGATGTTGCCATTGTCCATGGATTGTTCGTTCTTTTGATTGACGGTTCGGTTCTCACTTAGTTTACACCTACTTCAGCTTCGTACTAATATCTTTTGATATACATTGACGAAGATTGACGTTTGAAATCTAAGCTTTATGACAAACGTGATGATTTTAACTTTCCAATCGTTTCGTTAACTTTCCCTTTCTGAGCAGCAATATACCTACCGCTCTCATGGAGTGTACATTTCGCAGTTGATTCGTTACTGTCGAGCATGTAGTGTGTACATTGATTTCTTGAATAGAGCAAAAACACTGTCCCAAAAACTACTAAGTCAGGGAAGTTCAGCCTTTGTTTCTTTCATCCGTTCATGAATTCTATGGCCGTCATCATGACATCATTGACAGATATAACGTATCAGTGTCCCAAATGAAAAGGTACATTTTCAGCGAGATTTCACGTCTTCATGGATTTGACATAACCGGTTTTGACTAAACCCTGGATTGACTCGCTGATAGTGTTACGGGTGCCGCTTCGCGGGGCAGGTCACGCTTACCCTTCCGGAGCACCTGATTTCACTCTCGGTTTTCATGGGAGTTCACAATATGATTGCTTTAGTTTTTAATGCCGTGTTTTTATTTCCGTGCTTGTAACTGTCTCACGTCCCTGTTTTGTGTTTGTTTTTCTCTGTCGCCGTTTTTGCAATGTCTTTGGGCTTTGACTTTTGTGATCATCACTTCCCTTACTGCCGTTGTTACAGTAACTACGGTATTTTTTAAATATATTACTGCTAGGTTGATATCTCTGCTGGTAGACTGAGTCCTCGAGGGTATTCGGACCCAAAATCATGTGACCTTTACCTATATTTCGCGGTCCAGTAGCCAGGTTAAGTTTTTTTTTTGCTTAAGTCCATTTCTCAATAACTCCAAGTTAGAATTCAATGATATTTGGATATAGCTTGGTCTTTGTTAGTACATGTCAGTCGGCCATATGGCTTTTGACCTTGACCTCAATGTCACGGTCCAGTGCCCAGGTTCAGTGTTTTGCTTTCATCCAGGTTAGTTTTTGTAGCTTAAGTCTGTTGCTCAATAATAACAAGCTATAGGTCAATGATATTTGTTTTATAAGTTGGTCTTGGTTGGTACATGTCAGTCTGCCATATGGCTTTTGACTTTGACCTCAGTTTCACGGTCCAGTGACCAGGCTAAGTTTTTTTTTGCTTAAGTCTATTTCTCAATAACTTCAAGCTAGAAGTCAATGATATTTGGATATAGGTTGGTCTTTGTTAGTACATGTCAGTCGGCCATATGGCTTTTGACCTTGAACTCAATGTCACGGTCCAGTGCCCAGGTTAATTTTTTGCTTAAATCCAGGTTAATTTTTTAGCTTAAGTGTGTTGCTCAATAACTACAAGCTATAGGTCAATAATATTTTGTATATATCTTTGTCTTGGTTAGTACATGTCAGTATGCCATATGGTTTTTTACCTTGACCTCAATTTCACGGTCCAGTGACCAGGTTAAGTTTTTTTTGCTTGTCTGTTCTCAAAAACTACAAGCTATAGGTCAATGATATTTGGTATATATCTTCGTCTTGGTAAGTACATGTCAGTCTGCCACATGGCCTTTGACCTTGACCTCAATTTCACGGTCCAGTAACCAGGTTAAGTATTTTTTTTTTGGTTGTCTGTTCTCAAAAACTACAAGATATAGGTCAATGATATTTGGTATATATCTTCGTCTTGGTAAGTACATGTCAGTCTGTCATACGGCATTGATCTTGACCAGTGACCAGGCTAAGTTTTTTGCCTAATTCTGTTTCTCAATAACTACTAACTATAGGTCAATGATATTTGATATATAGCTTGGTCTTGGTTAGTACACGTCAGTCTTCCTTATGACTTTTGACCTTGACCTCAATTTCATGGTCTAATGAACATAGTTAAGTTTTTCTGATTATAACAGTTTCTCAATTACTGCAAGTGGTATGGTAATAATATTTGGACTGTAGGTTGCTCTTGAGTAGTACATGACTGTTTTAGCGACCAAGCAGGGACGGGGGAGATATCTACTCTTGTTCCTTTATATAGTTCTTGACACTTATTTCATGCATTGTGAATTTTTGTCCAAAAAATATTTTTACGCATTGTGTATGTACAACCTCTTTGGTTTTGTGATAAATGGTAGACTCAAATTGGCATGTCAGCCTTTTAAGAATTTCTCTTCTGATATCATTGAGTAAAGATCCTTTATACTGCTTTCAGAAGTATATTAGCAAAACTAGGAGCAATTTTGGATTGGACAGAATATACTCTGTTGATTTTTCACTGAGCCAAACGAAAACCCTTATTCTTGATTAAATCTTTAGTATATGCTTTATCTTTTCAAATTAAATGATTTGTCTAGTTCAAAAATTTCTAATTTACCAAGTATAAATTATGCAGTGAAGATACAACATATAATATACCATGGAACATAATATTATAATTCTAGTTATGAGTTACTGTTATTGAACATTAGTATTCATGATTTGGAAAATTTTAAATCATTTATACTTTTGTCTAATGATGAAATCCTATCATAAACTCTACATAAATAGTCTCAATATGAAAAGATTAAGTAAAATCCATATTAATCACTTTTTGCATACATCAATGAAATAAAGGAACAACAAGAAACACAGAACTAGAGGCTCACATGAGCCTGTATCGCTCACCTGGCGACTGGTTTTATTCATTGTCACCAATAGACCACCCATTCATACTATAAATCAGTACACCAGATGTTACATTTTCATTCTTGGATGAGGTACAAACTAAAAATCATATACTTTGGAAGGGATCATCCAAAGACAATTGTAACCAAGTTTGGTTCCAATTGGCTCAATAGGTTCAGAGGAGAAGACATTTGAATGCATTTCCCATGGAGTCCCTATGTTAAACTATGTTCCCTGCTGGTGGCCATCTTGAGTGAGGTATGAACAAAAAAATCAAAAACTTTGAAGGGAAACATCTAAAGACTACTGTAACCAAGTTTGGTTTCAATTGGCTCACTGGGTTCAGAGGAGAAGACATTTGAATGCATTTCCCATAGGGTCCCTATGTTAAACTGTGCTCCACGCTGGCAGCCATCTTAAATGAGGTACAAACGTACAAATCACAAACTTTAAAGGGGACCACCCAAGGACTATTGTGACCAAGTTTGGTTCAGTTTGACTTTGTAGTTTCAGAGAAGAAGATCTTTGAATACATTTCCCGTAGGGTCCTATGTTAAACTATGTCCCATGCTGGCAACCATCTTGGATGAAGTACGAACATAAAATTCACAAACTTAAAGGGGACCATCCAAAGACTACTGTGACAAAATTTAGTCCCCATTGGCTCAGTGGTTTCAGAGGAGAAGATCTTTGAATGCATTTCACATAGGGTCCTATGTTAAACTATTTTCCCTGCTGGCGGCCATCTTGGATGAGATGCGAACCTGCTGGACATATGTAGAAATTGTAGTTCTGGAAAACCTCAACACTTTTGCAATTCACATTTAACCTTTATCTCAAACAGTTTTTGAAATAAAAGTAAAAATGTTAAAAAAGTGTGAAAATTCAAAGAAAAAGCTGTAATAACTCGTATGTGGGTTGTCAGATTTTCTTCAAAATTGCAGGACATGTAGATCTTACTATGCTAATCATTTTTGTAGATAAACTCTACTTCTATCTCCTACCATTTTCAATATATAAGACTAAAAGTAACGAAAAAATGAAATTTTTACGGAAAAGGGGCAATAACTCCGAGACGGGATATTCTTCAAAATTGCAGGGCAGGTAGATCTCATCATGCTGATCATTTTTACTCCGTCAGAATTTTGATATCTGTAATGATTTTTGAGTAATTTGCAAAAAACGGCAATTTATCCCTATGTTCTATTTTTAGTAACAGCAGCCATGTTGTTTGGTCTACGGTCATCAAAATCACAAACTTAAAAGAGCATACCCTGGTGATGATTCAGGTCAAGTTTGGTTAGTATTGGCTTAGTAGTTTCAGAGGAGAAGATCTTTGAATAAAAGTTAACGGACGGACGGACGGACGACAGACGGACGACGGACGGACGACGGACGCCGAGTGATGGCAAAAGCTCACATGGCCTTTGGCCAGGTGAGCTAAAAACACAAATAAGACAAAAGACAAAAGTAAACAACGATAGGAACTCGGGACAGTCGGACTTGGTACCAGCACTAGCAAAAGCCAGCGGTAGGGTTAAACTGGTTTATGGGTATCCTCACTTCCCCTTTATCTATCCCGTCTCCCTATAGTTTAGTAAACATACGAATAAAACCCAATACAGGTAGACTACTAACTCTATGACCACAATCTTGAAAAGAGAGAATATGACAATACCGTAATTTTGAAAGATGAGTAAAAAAAAAACTGACGGCTAGCAAAGAAGCCTAGTCTGCTGGTAAAACACTGTCGCACTACGGAAGAAAAATCAAACTCAAAACTTCCCTCCGGATTTGTTCAAGAATCATCATATATTTCAGTAGACATCGGCAGTATCAGTGAGAGGCCAGTATGTATGTAAAATTTTCAGGTCACTAGATCTCAAAGCTAATTTAACGGATGCAAGCAGAGTATCATGTCAATATCCCCTATTACGTAAAGAATGCATGTTTGTAAATATATGTATATGTTAGGTCTTTGAATTGTTAAGCATGCTGATAAAGTGACAAATTATGAGATTTAATTTTTTCATCAGCTGTTTTTTCAAGGATTTTGTTCAAATATCTAGTCATCTGATATCACTAAGCCAGTACTGGTCCAAAACTGGCTCCAAATTTCTAGTCCTCTAATGCCACTAGGCAAGTATTTGTGCAAACTGGGTACAAATATTTATTCATATGATACAACTAGGTCAATATTGGTTCAAAATAAGGTTAAATATTTAGTCCTCTGATACCACTAGACCAGTATTGGTGCAAAACTCTGTCCAAATATATAGTCCTCTGATACCACTATGTCAGTATTGGTACAAAACTTGGTCCAAATATTTAGTCATATGATACAACTAGGTCAAATATTGGTTCAAAATGAGATTAAATATCTAGTCATCTGATACCTCTATATCAGCATTGGTACAAAACTGGTTCAAAATTTCTAGTCATCTGATACCACTAGACCAGTATTTGTACAAAATTTATGTCCTTCCATGGTCCTTTTCCCTGTTCCACTTTAAAGACTTTTTTTATATGTTAGCACCTTTTAAAGTTTGCACCCTATGCAAAATAGCCACCACAGATTAACACTGGATTCCAAAAAAATTACTTTAGTAACTTTGTACTTTTCCAGTTGGAAACATCTGGATTAGGCGAGCTGTTCGGTTTTCTCCAAAGTGGTGGCTAACTGGGAACATAGAACCTATACAAAATGTGACATTCAAAAATCTTGTCTGAAATTGTTAGGCAAATTAGTATTGAACATAGCCAGTATTAATTTCGTTTAGAAAATTAAGATAATTGTGTCCAAGATGTTTTCAAACTGTCTAAAATGACTGCCAGCTCTAAATATATTGAAAGATTGAACCAAACATGAAATGCAATTTTAAATATCTTTTTAAACTACTTTTAAAATTGTAACAAAACCAGGGCACATTGGTCTTCAGATGTTCTGTCTGTGTCAGTATCCATGGTAAGTCATCACCAGGCTAATGCGCTGACCCCAGAAATCATTTAGGATTTAGTAACGAAATTTGATGGAAAATTCCCAGGTAATGAGCAATATTGATTGCAGTTGATGAATGAATTATACAAAATGTGTTCATTATTGTCTGTTTACTTTATATCAATGAAAACTTTCTAAAAGACACTCTACAAGTGTTTGTTGTCCATTTACAAATCTTGTCTTACCTGTTATCAGGCACACAATTCTTTACTCATTGCAATGAATGAACTTGGTTTTCAAAGCAAATGTAGCCTTCTGATTACAAGAAAGAATGATCTGTATATTTAATGTATATATTTCGGTATTAAACTTATTATTAATTTTATGTAAAAAGAGTTGGTAATGACATCATACATTATTTGTTTTGTAATAAATGGTTTCCGTAGTTAAAAAATTTCCTCAATGAATATAAATACCCATGATTAAGCCCTTTAGCAAAATAAAAGGCCTTATGATAATTCCTCCTTTTTCCCAGTGAAATATATAGGATAAAGAGTAGTAGAACGGGGCCGTTCAGACCACTTTTGTCGTAGTGCATTCTTTGTAAAATATTTTATGGCTGCTTCATTTTTCCCTCCCGATTCCGGGTCCGGAAATCGTTTCCGTTCCGGAACCGAGAAGTGTCTGTCATATTTAGTATGTCTCTCTTGGTCTCTCAACACCTATGTCTTACCGTAAGCTTTGGTCTCACTTGTGTATTGCCATTGGTCATGCCCTGTCATTGGCAAATATTGGTCTCGCCCTACCTCCGTTCAAGGTTCTTTTATTAGTCTCGCCCTATCTCCGTTCAAGGTTCTTTTATTAGTCTCTCCCTACAACTATCCAAGGTTCTTTTATTAGTCTCGTCCTACCTCCGTTCAAGGTTCTTTTATTAGTCTCGTCCTATCTCAATTCAAGGTTCTTTTATTAGTCTCGTCCTACCTCCATTC
>MJUU01073167.1:0-49356 GCA_002080025.1 Modiolus philippinarum | reverse complement strand
GTTGGCGACGTTGGCGACAGGGGTTGAGTTCGAACTATGTTGGCGACGTTGGCGACATTAGCGAAAGGGCTGTTCGAAAAATGTTGGCGGCGTTGGCGAACGTTGGCGACGTTGGCGGGTATTAACCCAATCCTGGACCAAGCTCAAAATACACAAAGTACCATACCAATAATAGCCCATAAAAGCTTAAAAAACGCTTATGGAGTTCTTGTATTAATTGTTTAATACATATATAATTAAATTATATCAACATGGGCATTGGCATATCTTTCCTTACACGAAAAGATTTAAGGTAGTAAACCCGGGGTAACCCAAAAATTTTTAACACAATCAAGTTCTTTTAATTTGCAGTATGAGACAATTATGTGCTAATATGTTTTTAGCGAATGTTTTGAAACCTTTCACCGTAAATTTTTTTAATTATGGTTCACAGAAACACCCTAATCTTAGGGGTCTTAAATTTTGTTCAGTAATCACTGTGAAGCATACACTATTATTACCTTATAAAATTATTTTTCCATAATAAAAGATTGATTGATTGATTGATTAAATATTGTTTAACGTCTACTCAGCAATATTTCAGCTATATCAAGACGAGAACAAGTTTGTTAATAAATAATCACTTTGGGGTATGGAAAGGGTCATGGGACGGGAAATTCTGACTGCCACTGGAAAAGTAGGGTGAACTCGCAAATGGGCGGAGAATTTAGCCTTGTTGCCGATCACCTACGGACCACTCAAAAAAAACTTGCTACAAGGGTTCTTTAACGTGCAGGAAGCGTGGCATTTCTTTCAACACGTGGACCTGAGTTTACATCCCACCCGAAAGATGGGTTGTGTATTTATTAATCCCGCACAACCACGGAATGGGTCCTATTTCTATATCCCGGAACCCTCGTGGTCAGCCCCCGTTTAGGAGGGGGTCACACCCCGCAAGCCGGAGATACTAGGTCCTATTTCTATATCCCGGGGTTCCCTCGGGGTCCTCTGTTAGGACGACTCGTACTCCAAGCTCAGAGGATGCTGCGGGCCTATTCATAAGCCGGGACCGCGCACGGCGGCCATAATAAAAGAAATACATTAGTTTTCGCTATTTTTTCATAAATGCCCTGATTTCTTGTTGAAGCATTCATTCCTGTGAATCCCGGGCAGAAATTCGGTGAACTATTGCCCGGGGAAATTTTACCTCAACTATTGCCCACTAAATTCCGGAAAACAAGGCTAGATTAGGTTAATCGTGTTTATCTTTACTTATTTTGGACTATCGAGCTTCATTTCTTGTTAATTAGACTTCAAAAGGGGATTTCACATGTTTAAATTTATGTTTATTAAAATTCAGAAATTTAAAAACATTTATTTATATATCTAAATCTTCTGTTTTATTCATACTTATCAAAACAAGTAATTTGTGCAGAAAAATGAGTTATCTCCCATACCCAAGGTCTACTACCATAATATAGCGTTTTGAGAAAATGTTTCAAGTTAGTTTTAAAAGAGACATGATTTTAAACAGCTTTAAATAAATAATACCGGAGTTGCTGTTAATTTGGATTCTGCACATGCGCATTTCGACAACAAGTGTCTCTTCAGTGCAGATAAAATAAAAATATTGGAAATCCATATACCGAAATATGTGTAAAGACTGTCAGAGAACAAATTACCAATAGGTAATGACTGAGGTAAATGACCGAGTTTGGAAGCGCATTCCAGTCGGTAATAGCAATAAAAAAGAAAGATGTGCAGTCTATTACTCTAATTTTTGGAACAAGAACAATTGAATTGACTTGATCTGGTGTTACATATGTATTTTTCACCAGCTTTTAAAAAACATTGTTTTAAGTAGTCTGGGCATTTGCTGTAAAAATTTTGTGTGCACGTACCAATCGCAATTGTTTAGCTCTATCTTCAAAATTCAACATACCAAAAACCCCAAAGAATAATCGAAATGACATTGGATGAGAGCCATTAAGAATCAGTTTTTCTGGTGTCTTTTGAGAAGTAATTCGCCTTCCTATATGGAGTTTACTTTTAAAATTATACAATTCACGGCGCTCTATACTGATTTATTTTGAGAGATTTCTAGACCGACATTATTTTCGGTCGAGATATAATGATGGTATAGTTTCATTTTACTTCCGAATTTTTAGTTTTTTAGTTTTTGTCTCGGTTCAAATGTAATATATTCATGTTTTCCAAGATGCAAAGAAAATGTATTATCGCCGACCCAATGGCTGCAAAATTCAAGTTCCTTCCCTAGTTTGTTAGATATGATGTCTGGGTTCTTATGGGAAAGATATAGTACTTTCGAAGTCCAAAGACATGGCAAACACGGTAATAGATAAAAACAAAGACAAAACAAGGACATGAGACAACAACAATGCACGGAAATAAAAAGATAACATTAAGAACTAAGGCACTCACAGTGTAAAACTCCCATGAAAACCGGGAGTGACATCAGGTGTTCCGGAAGGGTAAGTATGTGAAGCGATGACCACAAAAATCGAAGTCCAAAGACATGGCAAAACCGGCAACAGAGAAAAACAAAGAAAAAAAAATTACATGAGACAGCTACAATGCACTGAAATAAAAAGACGACATTAAGAACTAAGGACTCCCGTGAAAACCGGGAGTGCTCCGGAAGGGTAAGCATGTCTCACTCCGATAGCAGCACCCGTTGCACTATCAGTGAGTCAATCCAGTGTTGAGTCAAAACCGTTAATGTCAAATCCGTGAAGACGTGAAATCTAGTTCAAAATGTCCGTTCACATTTGGGACACAGACACGTCATATCTGTTAATAATGTTATGGTGACGGCCGTAGAATTTCTGAAGGAATGAAAGTAACAAAGGCTGAACAAATCTCTGACTAAGTAGCTTTCGGGACAGTTTTTTTGCTCTATTCAACAAATCACTGTATAAACTACGTGCTCGACAGTAACGAATCAACTATGAAATGTACACTCCATAGGTCGTTATATTGCTGCTCAGAAAGGGAAAGGTCACAATTGGGAAGTTAAAATCATCACGTTTGTCATATGGCAGAGATTTGAAACGTCCATCTTCGTCAATGTATATTAAAAGATCTAAGTATGAAGCTGAAGTAGGTGTATCAGTAGTCTCTTTTATTTCAAGCTCATTTTGGATAAATCTGGTGTAAATATTCCTTGAATTTTGGATTATTTAAAAAATAATTCATGGCAGGTACATGGTTATTGGAAATTTAACCATGGGCTGGGCCTTTATATTCGAATTTAACCCAGAGCGTTAGTAAGGGGTTAAATTTACAAATATAAAGGCCCAGCCCATGGTTAAATGACAATAACAATATAACTGCCATGAATTATGACAGAAAATTGACTTTTGTATTTTAAAGCGACCTAAGAGAATGCGAATTTCCATCCTCCATTGTTGTATGTGTCTTTGACGTCACAATACACAATCTGACGTTTTCAAACGGATGCAAGTTCAAATCCAAAACGAAAGCAAAAACAATACACATTTACATGTCTGAATGGCATAATTTAGTTAAAAAAATCTGTTCTCAACCTTTATTCCCTTCATAAACAAGACGAACAAATAAAATACGTTGCTGTTTTTCATCCCGTTTACTCATATTCCGATACCACTTGCGCATGTGCAAAATATATGGTTATCGAGTATTAAACTGGTTGAGGGTTAACAAGAGCCATGTTAGAATAAGAGAAAGTACATCGTCTATGTAGCGGAAGCTAAAATTAAAGGACTGGGCTAAATGTTTTTGTTTTTTTTCTGTGTTAGCCCTTGTAAAAACTTGGCCTCATATATGAAAAGAAAGAGATCAGCTAAAAGTCGTATGCAGTTAGTTCCCATGGGAATACCGATTGTCTGCTGAAAAATGCGGCCTCCAAATTCGACAAAAATATTATCTATTGAAAATTCAAATATCTTGAATACGTCATTCTCTGTGTACTTCTTGTTTGACTCGGTGTGGTTCTTTACAAGGCCACACCAAATTAATTAGTAGTTCTTTGGAAATCCCGCTCCTAAATTAGCAAAATCAAAATTTAAAATAAAAAATTATTTTCCCGCTCCTAAATTTCCAAAATCAAAAAATAAAAATAAAAATCCCGCACGTTGAAATCAACCAAAAGTTTTCGCGAATTTGATCCCGAAATTATAAAAATTGAATCTGTCATTTATGCGCTTGATAAAAGGGAAAAGCACTATTAAGCGTTATTTTGATTCGGATGGCATGACCGTAAGACAATGTGGGAACGGAACAATAAACAGTCAACTACCTTTTATGAATAATCGTGAGGCTTCGAACTGGAATTATCCAAGCCTTCATGTCTAATGTGCTACCGCAAACGCTTGAGTGGTATTTAAACGGCTGGGTTTAGGCATGACATTTCCATTGATTTCTCATTTTTTGAATTCGTGTTTTGCACCTACATTGTATCATTTTTTTATCTATGACTTGCGTAAATAAATAACGGTATGTACAGATTAGTCCTAAAATATTTGCCTTCGTTTGTTGTGCAACCTTTAATATTTTGACATTGATATGCACAACAAACGAAAGTTGTTTTAGGACTAGTGTACAGACTTCAGTGTCAACTTTAAAATCTGATGTAAAAATTATTTACAGAGTTTGAAACAATAAACAAACAAACAGCCAAATGTGGGAAACCCAAGTAGGATGCACTTAACAGGTTAACTCTTCTTGTCTTTTTAAGTTGAACAGTATGAATATGAATCTGGCGCCAGTTTAAATACTACTGACAAAAAAGCTTTTTCAGTTTACCAACTATATTAAGATATGAAGTAAATCTACTCAAAACAAAACCTTAATTCTTGCATGCATCTTAATCATTGTTGTTCTTTGTATAGAGGTTACATTTAGGACTTCAACATAAATGGTTGAATATTTCTTAGACGTCATAAGAATTATGAAGGGAAACTTTGAAGGTTGTAGCACCTGTTTAAGAATCTCTGCCAGATATTGACCAACTCTGCAAGCTGAACATGGGATAATCATATTTGAATCAACTAGTCTGTTTTTTGTTGTTTTTTTTTTGTTTTGTTTTTGTTTTTTTTTTTGCCTAAGTTTCTAGTACATCTTAAACGATTTCTAGTGATCATTTACATGAAAATAAAATAACAGTAAACACTTGCTTTACACTATTCTTTGGTAGACTAGTTAGTGATCAATATGTGCACTGAAAAGTGTACTGCTGAACAACATATACCAGTATAGATATCATGCAACAGAAGGTCAGAATGTGAATAAGTTGATTTTGAAGGCAAGCATCACAAAACTTCGTCAAGGGAATTATTAGACACAATTATTATTAGTTTTACCATAAATGCCCTTTTATTTAGTTGAATGTCAGCTGTTATACAGGTTCAAATGCACATATTTGAAACAATATCGAAATACCGGACAAGAAAAATATTAAAAAAAATATTTCGCTCGCTCTTAAATTCAAGAATATTTGAGGCGAAAATTTTTAAATTAAAAAAAAATTTCGCTCTCTCGCCCCAATTTTTTTTTTTGGCCAAAATCTCGAAGAACTACTAATTAATTTGGTGTGGCCCAAAATATGTTTTGTCTTTCCCTCCTAGAGAATCAGTTTGCACAGCATAAAAAAATGATTCTTTGGGGAACCCTCAATTAATGTTGAGTAGTTCTGCCTCAACTCCATTAAAATTTAAATGTTGTTTTTGTTCTGCTTAATAAGATTAGAACCATTTTGTTTCATTAATCCTCATTGTCTTTAGTTTTCACACAAAATATGATAATTAACAGCGTCGAATGCCATTATGATCATTCCAGTAAATAGACCTTTTGATGATTGTGATTTACTATGGTCGAATGAGGGATGAGATAAGTATTAGATAAGTACGGAAATCTAAAACCAGCAGCCCTTTTCACAAAAAATCTTACGATAAAATTTAGTCGTAAGTCTTTAACATTTCACATTGACTTACGATTAAAATTGATCGTAAGATTTTTTGTGAAAAGGGCTGCTGACTGGTATCGATACGGCAAGTCATTTTTACTAAGATATTTCTCTAGCTGCATAGAAACCGATTTATCAAAACTTTTAGAAGTAATACAAAGAATGGGCCATGATTTCGTACTTCTTTTCTCTTTTTTAATGTTAATATTAACTTGTTTTTGACAGAATATCTGATGGATACACTATCATTCTTTCAAATTTTAGCATTGTATTATTTTCTATAAAATTCTGGCCATTCTGTTTATAATGCCCCCTTTTTATCATTTAATTAACGTAAGGAAATATTTACAAAAACTCACATTTTAGATATACTAGTACCTAGTCATGATTGTAGTTTTTGGCCATTGTAAGTGTTACTGTTATCCTATTTTTGTAATGTAATGTATACACAGCAAACATTAATATACTTGTTTGTATATATTTCTCTCAGTCTTAATTTCAAGAAAATATGTTTTTATATGTTTAGTATATTCCGAAAAAAATTAAATGTAACAAGCTGATTAATTGCCATTATTTTAACTTTGGGTTTGTTTTCTTTTGGAAACTTGTTGAGATTTGACTTCATAATTGATTATTAAATTCTCAAATTTACCATATCATCATTTCTTGTGTATGATTTATCTCGCTACCCTCCGTTCTTGTGTCTTGCTACTTTTTGAAAAGAGCTCGAACCCCTCAAGTTTTCCGTTCAAATAAACTTTCATAATTTGTGGTGATATTTCATAACAAAAGTTTTCAGGTAAGAGATATATTATTATGTAGACACTTTTAAATCATGTATTCATTTAGAATTAGCCTTTAAGCAAATTTAAAGTACCTTTTTGCAACATATTCCATCTTCGTCTGCAATGTTTTTATATACCTGAGTTCTCTACGCTCCGTTCAAAAGATCATCCCTCATCTTCCATTGTACAGCTTCCTATTGGGTGAGCACTGTACGTAAAACATTTTTCATTGATCATATTACAAATCATATATAGCACCGCCTTACTCATAAAAATATTTATTGCACTCAAAAACGCTACGCGTTTTTCGTGTAATAAATATTTCAATTCTTACAAGCGGGTTACATTACTTAACTTGCCTGTTTATAATTTTGCGGTATAAAGACATTGAAATTTACAGGATAATATAATCATTCCCTATCCTCTCAAGTAACTGTTGATGACTGGTCTTCTGTTAGACAATGTATTACAACTTATTTTATCGTACATTGATGTTTTGTGAATTCAAGATTCTGGCAAAACAACATGATACATTTGTCCCCAGCACTGTTTGGAACTCCACTAAACAAGCAATCACAGAATTCCTCTCGACATAATATAAATTTAACAATAATTGTCATGATATTTTTTCGTTTGTTTTATAAACAAATTTAAAGGTTCGGCTGTGGCACCATTCTTGGGACTACCGATAGGATTTAATCATTGATTACAATGTATGACAACATACTTTAGTGATTGGGAACAACTCTAAAGGATTTTACTGATAACTGTTCGATGTGAAGACTTACTCACATATTGACACCTTAATAGGTCCACAACAAATAGTCACGTCAATATAAAATTACAAAACAGGAAAACAGCAAACACCTACAATGGCCAGGAACTACAATCACATGCCACAATTTACAAGCAAACTTCACCAGAAAAACAAAAATGAAAACAAGAGACAATCATAAATAGCGATAGGAACTCGGGATAGCCGGACTTGGTACCGGCACTAGCAAAAGCCAGTGGTAGGGTTAAACCGGTTTATGGGTACCCAAACCTCCCCTTTCTCTATCCCATTTCCCTATAGTATCATAAACATGCGAATAAAACCCAATGCAGGTAGACTACTAACTCAATGACCGCTATCTGGGAACAGAAAAAGCATATGACAAAACGTAATTTTGAAAGAAGGGTCAAAGAGTGCTCGCCGCTAAACTGCCGGCTAGCTCAAGGAATCTAGTCTGCTGGTAAAACACTGTCGCACTACGGAAGAAAAATTAAACTCAAAACTCCCCGAAGGTTTTGGTAAAGAGTCTTTATGTATTTCAGAAGACATCGGCAGTATCAGTGAGAGGCCAGTATATATGTTAAGTCTTCAGGTCACTGGAATCCAAAGCCAATTTAACGGATTTGTTCAGAATATCTCGTCGATGTCCACTATTACGTAAAGAATGTAAATTACGTCCCACATTTAATCCTTAAATTTAAGCAGTTTGAGAAAATTATTCTAACGACAGATAGTTTTGTTTTGGTTTTGATGGCGTCGTAATATTGTGGTTGCAGGTCATGTGGAAATTCTCCTAGCTATATACATGTCTTGGAATTCAATAGTTTAAATTGTCATAAATCACAAAAAGCAAATTAATATAAACCTTTTTTCTTGAATGTATATATTGAAGCTGAAAATGAGACAAATCACTACAAATTGTTGTTAATGCTCAAGTCTTTTATCACTTTGACACCTTAACCACTAATAACAATGCCTTCAGACCTAATTGATAATGTCCATATGTTAGACGGACTATGTATAAAACTCACTTGACAGTATGATTGAACGTTTCTAAATTTAAACCGATAAAAAAATAAGTCATTTTCAATATCTGATGACTACAAGTTTTCCTCCATATATAACACTTCCTTGGATCAAAATGAACAGGATATTATATTATCGCTATTTATACCAAAGAAAGCTGTCTGGGCATACAAGATGTATTGAAATTAGGCCAAGACTTTAAGGACTCGTTTTTAATTTACACAATTGTTAGGGAAAGGAATTTTTTCTGATTTATTGGAGACAATTACTTCAATGTTAAAAAAGAAAACAATAGGCTTTCAAGACCCTTTATCGCCCACATTGACCATGGAAAATACATTTAGTTAAATAAACTTCTATGATAAAGGGGTTCAATTTCAAACTTTGCAAGGAAACCTTAGCTTTATTTCATATGGTTCAGCATTTGGCCATTTTGCCCTACTTGCTGCCATCTTTATCAGCACCTTATAAGCATCATTCACACTATGTTTCTTTATGGAGGATCTTTGTATACATTTCCCATAGGGTCAAATGTTCAAGTTAGTTCACTGCTGGCAGCCATGTTTGATGATAGATCGGCACCAAAATAACTAAACTGGTCATGGACCTGAAAAAACACCATTTTTGCAGGGGACTATATATAAACTTATGTTGCCAAGTTTGGTTCCAACTGGCTCAGCAGTATCAGACCAGAAGATCTTTGAAGGTTTTCCCATAGTGCCCAATGTTAAAACTTTGTTCCCCGCTGGCAGACAGTTTCGACATAGGGCTTACCTGAAAATCAACTTTTTTCAGATACCACTTATGACCACTGTGGCCAAGTTTGGTTACGATGGGCCCATTAGTTTCAATGAATATCTTTTAAGAAAAGCTTATTCCTGAAGGCCGACAGACGACGGACAGACAACGGACGAAAACTGATGGCAAAAATTAACCCTGCCTATAGCGAGCTGAGCTACAAATCGAAATCTTCTTAATTAAACAATATTAACAATTAAAACTTTCAATATAATCGAGTTTCTCACGAAATGTTGGTTGGATGACATGGCCATTTCTGCTGAATACAATTGATTTCTTACGATCGGAATTAAAATGAATAAACGTGGCTTAGAATCAACTCTTTGGTGTTTTGTATCAGATATTTTACGAAAGGATATGGAGTAAATGCACATGAGACCATAATACATATGTTAACTCCAACTGCAATAATTTTAATGATCTGTATGGCCATTTCTAAGAATTATTTAGATAATAGTAATTGAAGAAAGTGTACACATGAGATATTATCTCATGTACAAGTACACCATATCTAAGAAAAATAAAGAGCATGCATCTCTACCACGGGGAATTGTTTTACCAACTCCTCACTGCAATAAAAGACAAACTCCTGTATTATTTTACGAAAGGATATGGAGTCAATGAACATGAGGCCATAACACATATGTTAACTCCAACTGGAATAATTTTAATGAGCTGTATGGCCATTTCGGAAATTAATTCCTCATCAGCAGCACTAGAACCCTAAAAACTCTATATTTTCCAAAAATGTTTAAAATGCATAAAACCAAACGAAATCTGAAATATAAGTAATATCAAAGGACAAAACTACGATGGAGGGAGTTAATCCTTAGGTTATACCTATAATACAACATGGTTATGTTCTCATTTAAATACATCAACAGATATTTTAAAAACAACGGGAGTGGAATACTGATTGATTGATTGATGTTTTACGCCAATTTCAGCAATATTTCAGCTATATTGTGGCAAGAACTGTTTAGTAAGTTGAACAATTATGATAAATATATAAAATTTCAATATAAAACCATTAAACCTTTATACAAGTAAAACAAGAGTATAAAATAAAAAAAAAATATATAAAACATTATAGAAGAAATGACAGTTTAAGTGTTACAATATTACAACTATAAATTAAATCCATTTAAATCTTACTAAATAAATTGATTTCTTTTAGAAATTGAACAATTTTGTCGCCAGCGACATTTGTAAATAAATCTTTAAGACAATCAGCTGAATAAAAATCACGCCTAATATCGGCAACATCTACACATTCAATTAAAACATGTTGAATTGTATAAGGACAATTGCATGGAATACATTCAGGTCGATCATCACTGTTGAGGATAAAACTATGTGTTGTTCTAGTATGTTCAATACGACATCAGGTCAACACTACCCGTTTCCTACGGTTTTTAGACATGTATTGAAAGACACGGAAGGATTTGTAGGATACGAGTAGTAACGAGGGGCAGTTCAAGTCGCATTTGAGGAGGATTAGGGTGATTACGGAAGTAACGTCATCCGGAAGTCACGTGACCGGAAGTATGACGTCACCGGAGATGTGACTTCACCGGAAATGGCGTCATCGGAAGTGACGTGGTCGGAAATGACGTCAACGGAAATGACGATGTCCAAAGTATCACTTTTTTTTGCATTTTACTGCCTAGAAAAAAAAGGGGGGTGAACTGTGCCCGCTACTGCTCTAGTTTTTCCCGATTTCCAGAATTATCGTTCGTTTCCCGTACAATGTATATATCAATCCGGGGTAACATCGCGCTTCTAAAGCGAATGGTGAAGATTTCAAGTCTCTAATTTTTACCGTTTGGAAGATAGTGGTACCCTAAAATTCAAGAAAAGCACAAAATACGATTTTTTCTTAGTTAAGTAATATAGACGTGTTTTATATGTTTTTCTTGGTAACTTTGACCATCTAAATTGAATGGTGACATTAATTAATATTTTACGAAAGGATATGGAGTAAATGAACATGAGACCATAACACATATGTTAACTACAACTGCAATAATTTTAATGAGCTGTATGGCCATTTCGGAAATTCATTCCTCATCAGCAGCACTAGAACCCAAACAAATGAAATCCATAATTTAGAATAGTGTTTAAAATGCATAAAACCAAACGAAATCCGAATACTCAGTAATATCAATTATAGCTAAGGACAAAACTACGATGGAGGGAGTTGATCCTTCGGTTTAAGAATTTACATAAATTTAGATAATAATAATTGAGCAAGGGTGTACACATGAGATATAATCTCATGTACAAGTACACCATATCTAAGAAAAATAAAGAGCATACATCTCTACCACGGGGAATTGTTTTACCAACTCCACACTGCTATAAAAGACAAATCCTGTATTTAATATTTTACGAAAGGATATGGAGTAAATGAACATGAGACCATAACACATATGTTAACTACAACTGCAATAATTTTAATGAGCTGTATGGCCATTTCGGAAATTCATTCCTCATCAGCAGCACTAGAACCCAAACAAAGGAAATCCATAATTTAGAATAGTGTTTAAAATGCATAAAACCAAACGAAATCCGAATACTCAGTAATATCAATTATAGCTAAGGACAAAACTACGATGGAGGGAGTTAATCCTTCGGTTTTAGAATTTACATAAACCCTATCTCTAATATTTTGGGTGTTATGAGGGGTCCAAAATTTCGGGAATAGCCCGAAATGCAAATTTGCTTAAGTCAAGTACTATAGCGATGTTATATATGTTTTCGGGGTAACTTTATGTATCTAAATGGAATATTTACATTGTCCAAATTTCAATTTTTCCTAAGTCAAGTACTATTGACATGTTATATATGATTTCGGGGTAACTTTGTCATTGTAAATCGAATGGGCACATTTATAAGTACGGGTGTTACAAGGGGTTCCAAAATTTTGACAGGGGGTCATTTGGTGAATTTTTCAAAATATACTTAAAATAGTTGTGTGATATATGTTTTCCGAAACCCACAAATAGCAGCAATATCCCAGACCGCCCAGCAGCAGCAATATTCTCAAACCACCCAGCAGCAGCAGCATTCACCACCACTGAAACCAAGCAATCATCACCACCACCACTAAAATCACCGAAAAACCACGAAAATATCAGGACAATGTGAAATTTTAACATAAAAAAACACAAATAAAAGAGGTAAAAAAATAACGAAAGCACAAATTAAAACGAAAAAAAAAAACAAAAAAAAAAAAAAAAAAAAAAAAAAAAAAAACAACAAAAAATACAAGAATTAACAATACAAATAGAAAAATTATAAAAAAGCACTGAGTCAAACAAAATTTACACCATTTTTAACTAAAACTTTAAAAGAAATATTACAAAAACCTTAGCTGAAACAAAAATTTTTACAAAAAAAGTTAAACACAAACAAAATATATTCACGAAAATAATTAACGGCATCGATCGATTACATCATCTTCTGGAATATTCGATCTATCACAAGAAACGTAACACTAGAGAAATGAACCGACCAATCAAATTACAGGAAATTCAACCAGTCAGACGCCGACTTTGTGATAAACACAGCCAATCAGAACACAGGATAATCGGCCAATCAGAGAGCCCGTAACAAAAATAACCAACCAATCAGAACCGTCGTTACAACGCGTCTACCTGTATAAAATCAGACACATCGAGCAACTTTCTCATTCTGCAACTAACAGCTCAATTGAACAGACCCAGCGAAAATAACCAGAACAAAGGTAAGTGAATTTAACATAATTGATTTAAATGACAATAAAGCTGAGTATGAATTTTTTTAATTTACTGAAACTGACCGATGAATAAGTTATTAAATGAAACCAAAAAAGTAACTAATAATACAGAATTAAGGAGGTTCGCTCCTCATGTTTTGGGATTTCTGTCAGATTTTCGGAATTCTCTGGTTTTACCCCCTTATTTTTTCTCATAATTTCATTTTATACATCTTTATGAAAATTCTGCGAAAATTTTATCAGATTTTATTTATTCTGTCACATTCATTCCTGATCACACCTGGCTAATGCTAATCCTATGTAAAATCTGAGGAGTTCAGTTTCCCGCCAAATTTTCAATCACTTAAATCTCAAAAACGAGATCATCAACCTATCAATTTTTTTCACTAAAATTACTTCTTTTTTAATTTTTTAACAAAAAATCACATTTATTTGAAATCCTATTTATTTTCAAATGGAGTAGCGAACCCCCTTAAATAATAATCAATATTATTATAATGTGGTAATATAGAAATATGTATTAATAATCAATGAAATATAATTAAAAAGTATTGTGTTTTATCTTTTGCAGATGCATTCATGTGGATATTGTCACCAGTTCTTCGACAAAAAGAAAGAGCTATTGGGCCATTACAAAAATGTTTAGAGATCACATGCCTTTTGCCTGTGATCAATGCTCCAAGTGATTTAGGAGAAAAGCTCATCTGAAACAACACAACAGAAGTCACAACAATTTTCACTTCCAAAGTACGTAATTCCATGCCACTTTTTGTCAACCTACTGCACTAGAGAACCATACCGAGGATAACCATCAGATGGAAGAATCCACTACTAAGCCCCAAAAACCCGAAGACATGTAGGAGTTAAAAATCAAAAGACAAAAAATCGCTCCACAATTTCGGACCAAACAAACTATGTACGACGTCCTGTTCAAAAACATCAACGCCGGTAGATTTCTGGAAATTATCAGAACTTTACATCAGATATTTGATGATTTTCTGGAGAAATTAACAAAGTTCAACAAACCAGAGTACATGATCCAGATAAACATCAATGTTATGAACTTCGCCATAACAATCCCGTTTCTTAGAGTGAATCAGTTGAATAGTGAACTATTATAGAAAGAAATTGAACTTGCGTCTAATGACGACTTCGACTTAACAGAAGTGGAAATGGAAGTAACACTCGTCGATATCCCCATCAAGGCTTAATAGGTTAATACCAATGACCAAGAAATATGAACAAAACTACTAATGTCTAAAAACATTTGAAAACTTTGTATTAAAATAGTCGGTGTGTGGATCTCCGACCCATGTCTGCCTCAATAACGGAGATGATAAAATCTGAAATTTAGTTTATTATTTATTGCCTAATTGAAAAAAATGCATATAGATGCAGAAACAATGAAAGAAATCATACACATTAACAAAAATGAATAATGACACAGAACGGGGTACATCAATGAATGCAATAAACAAACATAATAGTTGGGGAAGCGTTTGGACAAAATAAGACAAAAAAAAAAAGAAGTATACAAAGCAAAAGAACAAAAGAAACAATTTAGGATGACAAAAACGAAATAAACCACCAATAGATAATATAGAAAATGGAATAAGGGAAGTAATGGATCAACACAAAACAAACATCGAAACTATAAGAAGAGAAATCTTTAATGATAATTCTAAATAACACTAGATAGAAAAGTACAATAGGAAACGGAAGATTAGAGAGTAATTGATCAAAAGAAAAAAAATAATAAAGTAAATGGGTGCAAAAACACAATGACCTAGGTTAGTGCTAGTATTATGGTATAAAGAAAGTGTTACTGAAGACCAGCTCCCAGCGTCCCACTACTCTCACATAGCTACACTACGTTTGCGGTGCTCTACGTTCGGGACACTGGAAGACAGGTCTGATTGCACAAGTTAAACGGGCAAATCAAAATACAAGAAATTAAACCAATCAAAAGCTGTATTTGTGATAAAACCATCAAATAAAAGTACAGACAATCAACCAAAAAACATCTTAAAGAATGAACTGACCTATCACAGCTATCGATACAAATAAATTTAACTATATAAACACACGATCATCCGACTTTGTCAGTCACAAGACTGTCATTCTGCTGACCAGTTGTCCTTAGAACTGGACTTAGAAAGCAAATAAAGTCTCGCATCAGCCATTTAAGCAGCGTACGTGACCGTCTACATTGCATACAGATGGACTGCATTCCCGACAGCCCGCTTGAGCGATTGAAACCTATGAGAGAAAATTTTGATTTACGCTTAAATACGTTTAAAACGTGGTCGTCAAATATGGTGCAATACTTCGATCTCGTCTTTAAATATTTCTACTATATCGGTATAGATGACAAATGTCAATGCACGCAGTGCGGTAGTGTATTGGGTGGTTGGAGATCAGGCGATATGGTACACATGGAACACCATAAACATTTTCCCGATTGTCCCTTCATTCAAGAATGTTTAAAAAAAACACCGAGAAACCCTGCAGAAAAACCAGGCATTACTTGCCCAAAATACAAAGAGCATGCCAATGAATCAGTCAGGCTAGAATTTACACCGGATGGCTCGTACAACTGAAACAACGACCAGCAGACCTTGCAAAAGTTGGACTCTTTTATTTAAACCAAGGTGATAAAGAACAATGTTTTTATTGTGCTGGAATTCTGCTTGATTGGGAAGAAAACCACGATCCTATGGAGGAACACGCGAGATGGTTTCCCCGTTGTGGTTTGATAAACCACGTATTCCACTATTCAAAACCGACAAAAATTCATTAAATAACGGCAGTAGAATACCGAAGGAACAAAGGGGTGAAATTACAAAAATCGAAGTCCAAAGACAGGGCAAAAACGAGAACACAGAAAACAATGACGTTAGACACAAAAACAATGACGCCAGACAGACACAAAGCACAGAACCAGAAACCACAACATTCAGAACAAAGGCACTCACAGTGTAAACTCCAGTGAAACTGAGAGTGACATCAGGTGCTCCGGAAGGGTAAGCATGTCCTGCTCTGTTAACAGCACCCGTCACACTGTGGGTGATTCAATCCGGGAAAATGTCAAAGTCGGCAGTCAAATCCGGGAAGACGTGAATCTAGCTGAAAATGTATATCACATTTGCAGCTTGAAACCGAACGTACCAATCAAATTGCAGGGAATTCAACCAATCAGATGCCGACTTCGTGATAAAACCAGCCAATCAAATTTCAGAAAAATTGACCAATCAGAAATCCCGTAACAAATATAACCGACCAATCACAGCCATCGATACAAATAAATTGAACTATATTAACTCGCACTAGACAGTCAGTGTTTCAGTTCCTCGACCAAAGTCTCTACCGGCAATAGCTTCGAAGAAGTCAACAATGTTCGCTTGTGATAAATGTCCTAAGAACGACAAGCAAGAAGCCACTCAGAAGAAAAGCAAGAATACAGCTGTGCCGTATGAGGGAAAAACCTTTGTCGAGTTGACAATAGAAACAGACATAAAGCTTCACATGGTTACACATTAAATTGTGACGTCTGTGGTCAGTTTTTCAACGATCAATCCAACCTGAAACGTCATCATGCTATACACGAAAGACCAAGAGCCAAACCTACGAGGCTAATGATGATGATAACAGATCTAACACATCGCAATCTTGAAAAGGTGAATAAACCAGAATATAGCAATGAAATTCCAATCAACCAGAATGCTACCAGAGCATCAACCAACCAGAATGATACCACATTAAGCAACCAGAATCAGACCAAACCAGAAGTCTTGCCAGAAGATCGTGAAACCCGACAGTTGTACCTAGAAAACTGGTCCAGTATTCAAACCGAACAACATACAGGAAACATCATACAGGATCGATTCAACTTTTTGGACGACAGCTCCCTGCCCAATATTCCAGATAAAATATGGCAGATCTTTGAACAACAGACTTCAGCCTACAAGATGAACATGTCCTTTGGATTTATATTGCGAAATATAGAGACAGGTGAACTACGATATTTCCACTCAAGTCAGAATAACAGCAGCTATTTTGACGCGCCGATGCTTATTACGGATACAATTGATGTACACGAGCTCATCGATGAAGTAGACCGACAAGATGTTTTGGAATACATAAGACAACAAAGACCGAACACGAAATGGACTATACATCTGCTGACTAATGTAACATTCTACGTCAACAAAATTAGAGCACTACCAATAGCTTAAAACAAATGGGACGGAGGGAGGGTAATGCGGCCAATCCTATCGGATATGCAGTCACAAACCTGGATAAATGCAGAGTGACCTCCAAGAACTTAGAATTTGTGATCTTATTTAATGCTTAACTGTCACTTCAAAAGACACACTCTTCTTTTCACAAAGTAAAGAGTCTTCCTATACCACAGAATTACAAACTAAAGGGACACTAGAACTGCAATATATAAAGAGAGACTTCAGGTAAATACTCCACTCAAAAGCGACAGAATAGCATCACCAGACAAAGTAAAAGTATAGCTTACAATACAAACGGGTTGGGGTTAGTGAAATGAAGTGATTATCTATAGACTGAACTAAAACAGAACAGATCAATAAATTCGAAAATACAAAATATATTACACAATAAAGCCATATCAAAAGTAATATAATAGAAAAAAAATGAAATATCTTGGAAGAAATACACTTAAACAAAAACAAAGCATTGAAAGTAAAGCAAAGAGAGCACCTCGACTACTGCAAAGATTCAAAATAAATCTTATTATTTAACTGAATAAAGAGTTAGGGTAGCACATGCAGAGGTGCAAGCAACACAGATAAGGTGAGAGTAAAAAATGATTTAAACTATAAAAAGTACTACAATACTATAGTGTTTGCTAAAGCAGCTTTGGTTAGTTATTTAAAAGGGAAATCGTGATCTTTAATAATAAAAAAAGTTTTGGAATAACATATAAAAAGTACTGCAATTATAAAGCATTTGTTGTAGCATCTTAGGTTTGGGTTATGGTCAAGAGAAGTGAAAGCGGACCTGATAGAAAACACGTCAGAACAAAAAGGACTCCGTTAGAGTTGGCCGGGTTAAAGTAAATCGCGGTATATTTGAATAAAAACAACATAACTAATGAAATAACACCACTACAACTAAAAGCTAGGTTAATGTTAGGGTAAGTGGGAGACCAAAGCCAGAATAAGGGCCATGAAAGTACCTGGGATAAAGGGTGGACGAGACAAAAGCTTTCTTGAATTGTATCAGCTTGGTCATGCAAGATCAAAGCTAAAGGCGAGACAAACTTGACGAGGCGAATAGTCAATAAAGAACGGGTACATCAGCACCTCGTAGCACCTCGTCAATTGCGAAGGTATGAAATATTGTGTTAATACAATAGCACCTCGTAGCACCTCGTCGGGCACCTCGTCAAATGCGGACTGAACTATCCTTCGTTGCTACTGATACGGAAGACCAAAGACAGCAAGCATAGTATAACAAAGGACCCTTCTTTCTTTTTTTAACACTAAAGGAATCACGTGAATTCTCATAGAAACCGAGTACGACATCAGGTACTACGGCAAGTGAAGCATGCTGTGCTCCCAATTACCTGTCAATGCGTAAATCTACATACGGTGTGTATATGTCAACTGATACGATACGATAAAGAATCATTACAGTAGTATCAGATGTTTATTAAATGTATAAGGAAGATAAGATTACCAATCAGAACAGTTCTTCCGCCATCCAACATAATGAAATCTTCTTATGACTTGAGATTTACTAGCATAGAATCGTTTCATCCAAACTTTCGGATTCGACACAATCTGAACACGATTTTGGCTTAAATTTTGAATTAACATTTCTAACAGGATGGGTAATGCAATGCATAGCATGAGATACCTACCCTGTCGATAATCTCTTAACATTCATGTGGTCATTTCAAATGTTTAGTTCCAAGAGTTCTATCGAATTTTGAGAACTCAATATGGATATGCTAATCTTCCCTGTGTTACGCGTATTAATTTATTAGAATGTTTAAATATCGGTATGCTGCACTTTGCTACATTATAAGCAAGGCCAATCTGATTTATTAAAATATAGGTATAAAATGATAACCCATTTACATAAAGAACGTGTACAAGGAAATTACTATTACAATGTACTACATTTCAATTTCATAACTATATGAACACCGTAACTAGTAAAGCTAAATTAATCGACAGCCAGGGAATCCAGTATAAATCATTTTCTTCTATTCATAAATAAGTATTAACAAAATATGTTCATTAAATAATCCAGAATTGGTCTAGTAATCATAAAATACATTTGGTAATCAATTAATCACCAATCAAACCCTCAGTCATGTAATATAGAAATCCATAGGACAGATTGTTAATTCCCTTAAGACTTAATTAGTCATGAGTTTATCGTCGAATAACCACGGGTCTGGTTAAAAAAGGTGGAAGGTTCTCGTTGCTCTACGAGTTGATTAAGTTGTGACTTGTCTTTTGTGATTTATCTTTTTACGTTTGAAGAGCTAGCTAAAATCTATATAGCTTTTTGACATTTATTCAAAAGGAAGATTTTAAATGGCACTCTAAATTTTCTGGTCTGCAGTTCATTTATTGTTACAAAAAGCAAGGAATCTAATTATGGCTCCCAAAAGAAGTTTGTGGAGACATATTGTTTTTGCTCTGTTTCTTATTATTAAGCGAGCGAGGCTCGCTCCTATGGTAGAGGTGTTGCCTAAAATTTTCCGGAAATGGAGAAAATTTTTATGTACCCTGAAACCAAAAACGTTAACGTGAATTTAGGAAATAGGAGGGTTTTAGGTAAATATCCAATCTTAAACTCCTACTTCTTAATTGCGAAATTAACCGACGCACCTACTTTTTTAATTACCATTACATTTAAATAATTATTTTGGCAACCGGATTTGAGATTAATTGTCACGTGAACACGACTGATCGTAATTATATTTGCTTGAAGAATAAACAGAAACAGCGTTTGAAAAAAATCATTTGAAATCAAATTAAAATATACAATAACAGTGTGTTGGAGTTTAACCTTTGATTCCTTTTTTGTAACTTTGTCCCTATGAAGATAACGGTCAATGCGTAGGAACCAGTTGGGAAACAAGTTTGTTGATGCCATGCAGAACGAAAGCAGACGACAAAAGGAGGAAGGTTTGGCGAATTTTTCATCATTTGTGGACATTGCATTCATTAATAAATCAGGACATTGAGTACACGGAATGTGAAATCGCTGCACACAAATTCTAAGCACTAGTGTGCTTACCCTACGTGCATAATTTGCCTTTTTCAGCTTAAAATGTTGTGCACTGGTACTGACCTTTTTACTCGTCCTCCAAGACAAGGAATAAAAGTACCACAAGTGATAAATGGCCAAAAAACTTTGTCAGTACAAAAAGTAATAATACTCCAATCTGTTCAAGGAAATAGATGATTTTCTTCCCTACTTGTCAATAACAATTTGTGCATTTCTCAATGTACATTTAGAAATGCACCAACTGAATATGCACAAACTGTTATTGACAAATAACTAAATACCGAAGTTACTGTAAAATACCGAAGTTACTGTAAATTTAGGTTCTGCATATGCGCATTTCGACAACTTATGTCTCTTCAGTGATTGGAAGACCATACACTCATGACAAGTGGAGAAGCTTATTATTTGGCAAGGGGCATTTTTTTCTGTTTCCAAATGAAATCGCTTATGACTAGAGTTGAGAAAACGATTTGTTATGGAATAGGAAGTCAGAGGAATAACAGAGTAAAAGCAAATAATTATATTGATTCAAACAAAGTAAACTTAGAACACAGCAGTCTGAAAACCCTGATTGTGTTAATTTCCTGATTTTGTTTAAAATAATTATATGATAGATAACCATGATATGTTTGTTCACAGAATTTGACAAAAATATTCACATTGCAAAAAAAATAAACATAAAAATGTTCTCACAGAATTGATCAATCATCCTACAGGCAAGCAATTCCAATTTTATATGGTTTATGTAGTTATTTATATTCTCTCTTCTGTTTCTGTGTCTGCCATGAAATTATGTCCATCTTAGCTTAAATTTCTCACACTTTATAAAATACAATAATGTACGTGCTAAAGGCCTTTTGTAAAGTTGAAACATGTGTTTTCATTATGCAATGTTTTGAAACAAAAACACACTTCACAGTAAATCACTTGCATTCAAAATAGCAATTTTATTATCAATAGAACGTAATTGAGTTTACATTTTGGTCTCGGCTCCTAGACTGTCGAACCATTTCACGTTTTGGTTATACCTTTAAGGATCTTACCTATACATGTTTCCAAAATTCTGGAGTCTTACTTTTCATACCCTATACCTACCTTATAATTGTATGTGATATTGCTTAACTTCTCATGTACCGCCGGGGTACATTAATTGGTTGTTCAATGGGTGTTCCAGGAATTGTAAAATCTTTTGACAAAGATTGGATACGCAGGTGCAGCTCTCCCATGACATTCCCTCCGAGTCAGAGTCAAATAGTACTACTAGAAGCAGATCCAGGGTTCGAAGTTTGAAAAAAGAAATCGACGAATGCAGAAAAACTTTGACCAAAGTAGCGACATTACCTTAAAATAGATTTTTTTCCAGTTTCACGCTCCTTCAAAGGGGTCTCATTTTAGGGTCATATTCATAAAATTTTTCCCTAGATTTTTCTCTACCGTACATTGTGTACTTTCTAACAAGTTTGGGTTTTAGTGCCCACCCATTTAATCAGAAATTCTCTTTTATAATACCCCCTCCCTTTTTCAAACAAAAAAAGATGTGTCAGCGTGGAGAAGTTCATGCTTTCCCGGAACATCAGATGCTACTTCCAGCTATCAGTTTTGTGAAGGTTTACTACTTGCTTTAGTTTTATTGCATTCTTGTTTATTTTTGTCATTATGGTTGTCATTGTTTTGCTATGTTTCTAAACTTTGATACTGAAACTTTTCCTTGAATGTCTTTTACAGCTTCGGTATTTGTTTTGAGAGAGATAATTGTTTCATAAAAATGTCAGCTCCTTCCCTCAGCGGGAGGTAAGTGTTTGTGGTTGTAAGTTAATTTCTTCGCTCGCTTTTAAGGTAGCGCCTTCCTCATATTATTAAGTCTCCCAAACAAAGTTTGGGGAGACTTATTGTTTTACTGACGTTTCTTATTATTATTATTCTTATTATTATTACTCTTCCGACTTCTTCGCCACTGAACTTGTCCGGAAGTTTTCTCTGAGAATATTGGTCTGATCTTTATGAAACTTCACAGGATGATAGATGCCCATGCCGCGGGGTGCACTTGGGTCTTGAAATTTTCAAAATGGCTGCCGTTGCCATGGAAACGGAAAAAAGGCGGGAAAATTGAAAGTGCTCCAAATTGAACGAAACTTCACAGGAAGGATGTATACAAATAGTAGAACACATTTTTGGGCCCAAAAAATTCAAAATGGCCGCCGTTGCCATGGAAACGGAAAAAAGGCGGGAAAATTGAAAGTGCTCCGAATTGGATGAAATTTCACAGATGGGATGTCAAGATTGTGCGGAACTCAAATTAAAAGCTATCTCCTGTGTCCATGGGAGGTTTGGGAGACTTTTATGTTTGTATCCAAACATAGGAACCCTAGTTATTATTATTATTATTCTTCCGCTTTCCCTGCTTTCCGCACAAATATTTGTCCGGAATTTTTCTCAGAGATGGTAAGAGCTAGGGTATTGAAACTTGGTAGGAAGTTGGAACCCCATGTGGAATTGTGCCTTTGACCTCCGGAATTTTCAAAATGGCGCCCGTTGCCATGGAAACGGAAAAAAGGCGGGAAAATTCAAAGTGCTCCAAATTGGATGAAAATTGATAGGAAGGTTGCCTATTATGCATAGAATTGATTTTTGGTCATAAAAATTTCAAAATGGCGCCCGTTGCCATGGAAACGGAAAAAAGGCGGGAAAATTCAAAGTGCTCCGATTTGGATGAAATTTTACACAGAGGTTGTCTATCATGTGGAGAAATGAAATCTGGTCTCCAAGACTTAAAAATGGCACCCGTTGCCATGGAAACCGAAAAAAGACGGGAAAATTAAAAGTCCAGTGATTTGGATTAAATTTTACACAGAGGTTGTCTATCATTATTAAATTTGAAATCTAGGTCCATGGGAGGTTTGGGAGCCATTCTATGATCCACAAGATCATAATCACATCTTGTTTAATATTACTTTAAAAATCATTTCTCGACGAGTGTTGAGTTGATCTTTTTTGGCAACATTTTTGACGGTTTTGCAATATTTTTTATCAACAGGTAAAATGATTGCCATGTAATTAGCAAAATTATTTAGAAAAAAAATTTACTTTGTGTTTTTCATTTTGTGACAGAAACCATTCTCCCCGCCAGATCAGCTTTATGCCATGTAATTAGCAAAATTATTTAGAAAAAAAATGACTTTGTGTTTTTCATTTTGTGACAGAAACCATTCTCCCCGCCAGATCAGCTTGATGTCAGGTTACCTGATTAAATGTTACAACAGCCGACAAAATACTGATGTAGGTTAAACATTAGAAAAGTTAAAAAACAACACATATTTATTTAAAATTTCATCTCCATTGGATCGCCAAATATAGTTAACAAGTTTGAAACACGTTGATTATTTGGATTTCAGGCCAAATTTATAACCAACTTGTCGAGAAAATGTTGTATTGAATACACAAACCACTTCAATTTACTTAAAGTAAGTTTCATAGATAAAAAAGGGAAAAAATGTTGTAGACCGCGATATACTATATCTTGTAAAGATTTAACATATTAATATGTTTGCTTAAACAGAAACGATTCATGAAACAAAATTGGATTTTTTTTACTACCAACAACAATCAATAAAGGATATGAGCCTGCTATAGTTCAAGATAACAAGAATTCATAAATATTGTAATTAGTTTCCAAGAAATGATACAAATAACTGAACACCAAAGTTACTGTGAATTTATTTTCTGCATGTGCGCATTTCGACAACTTATGTCTCTTCAGTGCAGATAAAATCTTAACGTTTGGATGACCATTAACTCAAAGATGGTCAAGAACTGATAGAGAACAAATAACCAATATGATCTCAATGTAAAGCCAAAATCAGCTAAAGACAGAGCTTTGCATGAGGGAGATACATGTACTCCTTAGTTTTCAACAAAATTTACAAAAATTTAGATATTGTAAGGTTCCAAATAGAATCGGCTTTCGGGTCAGCTTCGAAGTACTCACTACTGGGCTGGTGAATACCCTCGGGGACTATTAGTCCACCAGCAGGGGCATCAGCCTAGTGGTAACAAATAACTAAATACAGAAGATACTGTGAATTCATTTTCTGCATATGCGCATTTTGACAACTCATGTCTCTCCAGTGTAGATAAAATCTAAACGTTGGAAGACCATTAACTCAAAGATGTCCAAAAACTGATAGAGAGCAAATAACCAATATGATCTAAATGTAAAGCCAAAATCAGCTAAGGACAGAGCTTTGCATGAGGGAGATATTCCTTCATTTTCAACAAAATGTACAAAAAGATAGATATTGCAAGGATCTGAATAGAATATGCTTTCGGGTCAGCACCAGAGCACTGACTACTGGGCTGGTTACTACCCCGGTGGACTAACAGTCCACCAGCTGAGCCATCGACCCAGTGGTAACAAATAACTAAATACCGAAGTTACTGTGAATTTGTTTTCTGCATATGCGCATTTCGACAACTTATGTCTCTTTAGTGTAGATAAAATCTAATCGTTTGGAAGACCATTAACTAAAAGATGTTCAACAACTGATAGAGAACAAATAACCAATATGATCTAAATGTAAAGCCAAAATCAGCTAAGGACAGAGCTTTGCATGATGGAGATACTTCTTAGTTTTCAACAAAATTTCCAAAACTTAGATGTGCAAAATATTTTGTCAATCTTGGTGCTTGAATCTAAAGCGATAGAGATTTGGACGGAAACTAAACCATATATCTCGTGACGAGTTCCCAATAAGAAGAAACAAATCAGTTAAAAGGTACTAGAAAAAACTGTGAGCAAAGCTCACTAATATATACCCTCGCTTTACCAATTTTATTCAAGAAGTAAAAAATTAAATCAAATCAAATTTTAACTAGAAAAACTGTGAGCAAAGCCCACAAATACATACCGCTGCCCCGTTTCATTCGAGATGGAAAAAAAATCACAAAAAAAAAAAAAAAATAAAGTCAAATCAAATCTTTAAATAGCTGGTTCACAATGACATTCTGTGAAAGTTCAATTACACCAAGTGGTCTAGGAGGAGTTGTCGCCACAAAGTATGTACCCTGTGGATGACAAACGAACGAACGGACGAACGAACGAACGGACACCATGATCACTATATACCATCCGCTAAATCGGGGGGTATAAATAGCTGGTACACAATGGTAATACGCTATGAACATTGTGTGAAAGTTTCATTGAATTTCACCAAGTGGTCTAGGAGGAGTTGTCGCCACAAAGTGTTTACCTCTATGGCGAACGTAATATAGAACAGACACCAAGATCACTATATACCGCCCGCTAAAGGGGATCTATGAACAAAATTATTAAAATTATTCGCAATATTGACAGAGGAGTAGGTGTATAAAATTTTCTTAAAATTAAAAATAAAGCTGAATTTTCATTTGGAAAGAGTTACCTAGTACGGGATAAAAAGCTGCGACGGACGGAAAAGATAAACTATTTTTTATATATTTTTATACTAAAATTACAATGGCATTAAATTTCCCTTTATAACACCAATCAAAAAGTAGTAAGTGAAGCCAGCAGAACATTGATACAAACAAAAGAAAGGACGTATCAGAACTATGTGAAGTTTGATTTCGCTTGAAAGTCAATTTTCCCAAACTAAGTCCATGTGTATCCCAAAAAAGGGGGAGGACATTGACACCTGAAGATAATGAAAGGATAATAACAAGACATCCTCAATGAAAATTATAGATCTCTTCACAAAATCAAATATTTTCCACATATATATAAATGTATTGCAAAATATATTTCATTTTCACATGAAATATAGTCAAAGGGGAATTACTCAAATACAGTACATAAAAGCCCTATTGTTTTACGTATATTTGACTAGTTCTAACTTAAAAGAATTCTTAAACATTGGTGTACATCCCAAACACATACTGTACATAAGGACATACTATAAAGAATAAAAAATATGAAAATAAGCAATATGTATGTGAATTATTTGATTAATACGCTAAAAACCGGTGGGATTCACAGCGTAAGATATATAAAAGATAAAGCTGATTTCAACATTATTGACGGGGTCATCTAGAGATACAAGATGCAACCTCAAAGAAAATTGAGGTCTTTGGGCATATTTATTATAAGCGTGTATTTTTTTTTATCTTATAATTAGGGTCTATTAAATGTATTTGGTCTCAAACTGTGATATAAAACTGACATCCTGAGATGCAAATGACTGAACAAACAAATTTATATTATAATAACTTTAACAATCGTAAATATTACAATGAAGCACAAGTGATGAAGTCTTTAATAAATTTTCTTTAATAACATGGTAAGGTAAGAAAATATCCATTGCAATTTCTGTAATTCGAAGCGGTTATGATACATTCTTGTAATATTTATTACGTTTTTTTGCAAACTGAGAATGAAGACAAATCTGAAAATAAATTTATTTCTGATTTCTAGATTTTCCATTACTTTATCTGTTTTTAACCAAATTCTTTCTGTTTTTGTTTCTATCTCTGCGTTTCTTGTTCTTCTTAAAATTATATCGAGAAGACCGTTTTTGTGTTGTGCCTGTAGATGAAACGATCATTCCTAGGGCAGTGGTAAATAACTGTGACACATATTTTGTTAAATCGAATGCTGAAGACTTTCTCACAATAGATTGTTTTGCTTCTGAAATTCCGACATTCAACGTGGCATTTACCATAGTTAATAATATCCACAGAAGGAAGAATACAAATAAAAAATAATACACTCTTCCAAGGACAGGTTCTACTGAGAACAAATTATTTATGCTATTTTTACCAATGATTGCATTTGTCAATGTCGTTGATGCTACAAGCATGCTCCTGTAAGTTATTAATTGTCGTCCAAATACCAAATAACCAAAGCCCACAAAGGCTATAAAGACTAAAAGAAACATCACAAGAACTCCACAAAGATGGCGACTTACGTGGGAAAATATATATCCCATCTGATTCACTGTTCTGTTAAAATTTATTATTTTCATTAATCTAACTGTTATGAAAAATATAATAATAGCTAGAATAATATTAAATATTTCATCCCAGTAAGCTATATGACGAAAATTAACAAACTTGTTCATGTTTGCTTGAAATATGTCCATTGCACGATTAATCATTACCCATCTTATTACATAAATTGCCGTACAGATGAAGAACAAAATGACAATCGTTACATCAAGAACATTCCATATGTCCCTTAAGGAATTTCTTCCATGTCGTTTGAAACAATATACTTTCCTTGCAGCAAATATTACCATGCCGATCAGTACTAGTAATTCACACAGAAAGGTAAAAATACCTAAACCACCGACATGTTGATACGGTCTAAACGGTTTAACTGATGTAGATGTTAAAACACCACCAAGTTCTGTGAATTCACTGAGAAGGGAAAGCAAAATAAAAACGTTTTCATCAGCATTATACAATGTGGTCTCGATAAATACAGCTCTAGTTCTACGGTCTATCCATTTGTACTGATACAAATCATTCAAAATTTGCTTTGATATCTGAAAATTAACAAACAGATCTGCAATATAACCATCACCATCATATGTGGAATACAAACCAACTGTGGGAAGTCCCCAAATATCCCCAGATGACACGTGCGACCATGAAGCAGACGATATGTTGTGAATAGGCTCATTCATAGGACACGGTCCACTTTTCCAACCAACACAATAATTGCTGGTTTCCTCTTTCGATAGTGAATATTGATTGAAACATCTTGTTAAATTCGAAGTAGAGTAGTAACACTGTTCTGAAATGGTACACATATAAAATATAATCAAAAGCAATGAGTTTGACTTAGACTCTTTCTCCTTACAATTATATAACATGCGATAATTTATAACAAAATACCGAAGTTGCTGTAAATTTAAGTTATTTCAATATATTTACAAAGAAAATCATCAGCTTAAAGAAAATAACAAATGCTTAAAAAATACTAAACATCATTCTCACTGAAATATTTTCATTTGTGAGTTAAAAAAGGAAAACTGAGTTCATTTATAGGGATTTTGTCCCATGTGCATTTACTCCGTATCCCTTTGTTTGTTCATTTGCGATACTCAAAATATAATACTTTTCAATGTAAATACTAACTCACTGTGCAAACAATTATGCAACATCATAATCAAAAGAAAACAAAATTAATATATTATCACATTTTTCCAATTTCAATAATCTGTATAATACTAAACAGTCCTGTTTTACTTTATAATGCCTAACAATTTTTCTTTACAATCATTCTTTTACTGAATAGGAATAATAACAAAATGACCGAAAGCCCAATTCATAAAGGCAAAAAGACAAGGTAGGTGTAAATTACCGGAAAATTGTAGATCGCTTTGATACGACTTGGTTCAGGCATTTCAAAAGAAATTTAAGAACCTTAGTGAGCAAGCTCACATACCCCACGCCCCCACATATCAGATAATCCTGCATTATCTAAAAATCATCAAAAATTGAAATCCAAGTAGTCTGCACATCTCCTACAGATGCACAATCATCGTGTAAAATATCTTAAAAACTGTAGGAGAATTTATCCGGGCAAATGGAGTACCCTGTAAACTTCCTATCTTATAAACTGTAGGAGGAGTTATCCGGACAAATAATGTACCCTACAATAAAATGCATAAAAATGACGAAGTTCAACAATGTTTAGTTTTCTGAAAAATTATCAAAAATCAAAATCCAAGTAGTATGCACATTTTTGATATGTCAATTAACCAACAAAATAAAAACTTCCTAGCTTAAAAACTGTTAGAGGAGTTATCCGGACAAATGGTTTACCCTATATGCAATATAATGCATAAAAATGACAAAGTTCAACAATGTGTAGTTTCCTGAAAAATAATCAAAAATCAAAATTCAAGTAGTATGCACATCTTTGATATGTGCACAATCGACCTTCCTAGCTTAAAAACTGTAGGAGGAAATATCCGGACAAATGGTGTACCCTATGTGCATTATAATACATAAAAATGACAAAGTTCAACAATGTGTAGTTTCCTAAAAAATTATCAAAAATCAAAATCCAAGTAGTATGCACATCTTTGATATGTGCACAATCAACCAGCAAAATAAAAACTTCCTAGCTTAAAAACTGTAGGAGGAGTTATCCGGACAAATGGTGTACCCACTTGCTGACAGACGGACGGACGGACGGGTGGATTGACGGACGGACGGACGGACTGACGGACCAGTCAAAAACTATATACCCTCCGCAACTTCGTTGCATGGGGTATAATAATGTGTTGGTGCGCAAATCCTACCTACCGGTACCCACTCAACATCAACTGCTATTGAAAGTTCGTAGAAAGTAAAAAAGAAATGATCATCCCAGTATAAATAGAAAAGAATAAGAATCTTGAATAACAGTTTGAACCGACATTTACCACAAGGCACTGATATCTATTATTATCATCCTTCCCTATGATTATATCACCATGCAGAGCCTTACCGCAAAAGCATATCTGATTGACCCAGATATATCAGGAGTTGATCTGGATATATCAAACGATTCTCCCAAAGTTTCATACTAGACAATAACTTTTTTTCAAGGTTTCAAATCAGATAAAATGGATAAGATAAACATCTATTACATTTGCTCTTTCCGATTAGGTATTCAAAACAGAATTATGATTACACAAATAGATAAACTAGACGTCAGAAAAATTGTAGAAACTGGGTCGTTGATATATCCTGCAGAGCTTTGGCGTTTTCACATTATGACGTCATAAAAGCTCCAAGGAACGATAGAATAGCGTAACAACCAAAGGTTCCTGCAAAATTCAAAATCGACATTGTTTAAAGTATTTCGGTTAAAATATTCATCCAGTTACAAAACCTTTGCCAATAAAATGAAAGAAAAATATATAAGCCTAAAATTGTTGAAAAGGCGAGAATAACATGTATGCCGAAATCTCCGTGCAACTTTGGGAGAATTTTAAAACTCAGTTCAATAATTACAAACCTAAAATACAAAATAAAGGATGATAAACAAGTTATCGGGCTTTTGACAGCTGATGTATTGTAAAATATCACCTCGCTTGCCAGATATGAAGCTTGCTTTATATTTTGGCTCACGGGTTGATATTTTACGACACATAGCTGTCAAGAGCCCGATAACAGATACAAACTATGTCTCATAAGAAAGTTTATATAATATGTGCTCCATATCATTTACTCCATATTCTTTCACAAAATAGCTCTCGTGTAGCGAATTGATTGTGACACATACACTCCTTAAGTAGGAGAAGTAGGAATATTACTGTCCATATTAGGAAAATTAGTAATTTTGAAATAAAAATCGTCCCATTTGTCATAACTTTTAGTACCGAAAAGACCATTTTATGTCAAAATTCGAGATGAAAGTCCAAAAAAGATTTACATCTAATGGTATCTGTCGTTTCTTTTATCTCAAGTTCTGGCGGATATCAAATATAATAATGGGATCCATTGGGCCAAAGATGCGCTATTATTGGAAAGAACATCATCAATATAACTATAGGTGAGATTTATAGATCTAGCATATTTTATTTTATGATCTTTTGCGAAACCTAATGAATTTCTTTACTCGCAGATTTGTTTTATATTCCTACAAGATTTAGGAATATAAAACAAATGTAAAAAATTGAACGCAGGAAATACATATTACAATAGAGAGTACAGAAGCACTACAACAATCTTTAGTTTACTGAAAATTCTTAACAGTCTCCCTATAAATTGTACAGTTGACTAACCTTCCGTTGTTCTGACCTGCCTCAGTCTCAGTGGACAAACTCTATAATTAACTTGGTCACTGGTAAATAATCTTTCGTCTGGTGTCAAAGGATAGCCATTGACAGAATATTGTGGGAACATAAAAGGAATCACAGTTTCATTAAGAAATGTGTAAAAACCATCAGTGGAAATCACCTGCAATATGCAATTAATACTGTAAAAGAGGTTGTTTTAGTATGGTATATATTTCTTGATTTTGATTCCCCAACCTTTTCGGGAGGTTTTATTTTCACGATTCTCACTTATGTTTCGTTCCTTTTGTAATAAACTTAATTTTACGCGAGGAGAAATTTTCGCGGATATGTGGCCGTTGCGAAATTAGATAAATTAAACCTCTCGCGAAAATTTCTCCTTTTATAATATGGAAAAACTACAGCTTTTTCAGTTTTATATAATATCATTGATATCAAGTTTGTTCGGATTCTATACTTTTCAGTTTTCGTATTACATCTTTTGTTTGTTGTACCTGATAAATTATTAAAATCAGTCTTGACCTACCATTGCCCCTTTTTATACTGTGTGAAAATTTTATGATGAATAGCAGAGTTCTTATCCCCAAAGATATTGTTTGTTTCGAACATGTATTTTTTTTTTCAAAAGCCATGATTTGGTTGTTGCTTCGGTATTCAGTAAGAAACCTATTCATTTTCATCTTTTAATAGAAAATAGAAAACCAACTTTTTTTCACGATTGCAAAAAAAATGTTTGTATTATTTGGAATTGTTATTAAGGATTGTACTCTCTCATAAGACGACTTATGACATGATCTAAATGAACTTTTTTCCGGCACCTGAGTTGGTTTTCAGGGGCTTCGTCTATACAACTGCCGGGTACATCCCAAAGTGGTGGTGGTAGATAAATTAAATAAAATCAAAATTTGAAGTATCGGGTGCACAACTAGATCTCCTGCAAGTATGTATTGAATGCGACTCTTACTTTTTTAAGTAGTAACAGGTTAACAAACCAAATAAACTAACCAGAGTGCTTGGCTCAGTGAACCTCTAAAATATTATGAATCAAAATCTGAAGTATAAAGTACATTACTTGATCAGATGAACAACAATTTATGGAGGCTTTGGTTGGAATATAAGTAAAACGTACAGTATTGAAGTAATTCAAGATGAAAAAACGGATTAAAATGAACTAAATGAAGTAAAAGGGACAACAGGAAACACCTACAATGGCTGAAAATTATAATTACATGCCACATTCTGCTAGGGAACTACACAGGAAAACACAAATTAGACAAAAGACATACGTAAACAACGACAGGAACTCGGGACAGCCGGACTTGGTACCGGCACTAGCACAAGCCAGTGGTAGGGTTAAAGCCTTAAAATCAGGTGCACAAGTATATCCAGAGAACAATACACCACGCAAGTGTGGGTGGAAAATGTCTCATATATTTGAAGTAGCTATGGAATAACAAACCCAATTTACTAAAGAGCTATTTTGGGTCAACGAATTTCTAAAATATGTTAAATCAAACTTTAAAGTATCAAATTGCGAAGAAAAGGTAACTGGAACCCCTGAGTTTTGAAATGTTTTCCTTTGTATTTTAGCTAATCCTTTACACAAATAACCGCACTGCTTAATAGATGGATATGTTAGTGGTAGAAAAATTACTCGAGGCCAAATTTATTAGAGTTTGTATATATTTTTTTAAAGTTAAGGAACCCAGTACATATTACGTTAGATATTCTTGGGCCATCTCTGTTTCATTTTAATGTCGTTCGGTTAACAAATGTTGCCCCTGTTCTTCGTAGAAAAGTTCTTGACGTAGATATAGATAAGGCAGTGTTCCGTTAGAATTCCTTTCACAAACGATCTGTTAAAGTAGTTGCCATTTTAACTGCTGCTAGAAACTTGGACAACATGAACCTTAACAAACATATTCGGTATTTTCAGCAAGGAGTAAACAAAGCCAAATTTAAACATAGTTCAAAATAACACAGAACTTGTCGTTTTTCCAAGAGCTCTGTCATCAAAAATATTCATACACCAATCAAAACAATTGTCAATCACTTTGGAACCTATTAGTGTTAATACATTATTATGTTTTGTTACCACTCTATTTACAGTTGGTCAAAAATTCGAATCAAAATATGTTAAAGTATATACTACCTGACTATATCTAAGCGTCCCATCTCCCCGTGTAATATTGGGCTGTTCGAGCAACTGTTGGTCGATATGCTGCTTGAAATAAAACCACTTGGGATCCCTATTGCTAAAGCTGACCAAATACAAAACTGCCATAAACATTATATATAGTACTAACTCAAGCGCTATGTTTCTTGTCCTAAGTTCTGATTTACGTTTCCGTCTTAACTTAGAAACACGGTGTTCCGTTAATGGTATTACCATTTGCCTGCTCAAACCTAAAAGATTTAACAAAAAGAAATCGGTATGAATTACATGTTGGCATTTACTTTAGCTTTAAGTTCTATCTAAGTTGATATTTCTATATCTTCCAATTTGTTTATAGTGCCCACATCGCACAAATTTATTACGCTAAGGTTTCTTGCAACTCACTCATTGAGTGACTTGTTATAATTAATATGATGTGATTGTATTCTATAAGTCCTTTTATCTTCGACGGATAAGAGAGGTTGTGAGAACGAACACTTTGCCAGTTACTTTTATGCTTGTTGACCATTCCTATCCAGCATCAATGACTTATTAAAGACATGGACGTAGCGTAGTTCGGTTATTAGCAATGCATTCTGCTCGAACCGGCTACCGTCTGGGAATGAGCAAAGGTTACCATCTTTCCTTCCATTGATTAATTCACTATGTTTTGTCTTTTCTATTTTTAATTACAATTTGTATTACTTTTATATGGTATGTTTTATCGGTTATTTCTTTCAATGTATGTGTTTTACTTAAGAATTACTATGTTTCGACCTAAAAGTTTCGAAATTCATCTTCCATTTGACGCGTTGATTTTCATTTGACGGAGTTTTTACAGATTGATGCATCGACAGTTCTTCATTCATCTGATATAAATTACTGATATGTATTTTTGTATTAATTCATTGCATATATATTAAGAAATACGAAAAAGGACAAAAGATTGAACGCTGAATGATGCAAATTTTTACTTGTACAATGTATTAAATGAGACATGTTTCTAGAAAATGCCAATTAACCAATCGAGAATGAACAAGATTGCTAGTACGTACATGACACAGGTTTCCTAATTGCTAAATTTTACAGATAATAATTAACGTATATAACAAAGTTACCATTACTGAATGATGTTCCTGCACGCTGCTTTGTTTCATAAAGAAGTTTATCTCTATCGTAAGTAGTCTTATTATCATTCTTTGTACATATTATAGAAAACATCAAGGAAATAATAATCACCTACAATGGAATAAAATGTTAAATAATTGTAGACTTATTTAAAGAGCAATACAACACAGGCTATACGTATTCTACAACTGTTTGCTGATTTTATACAATAAGCGGAAAAAACTTAGAACAAAAAAATATCTGAGTTATATAAATGTATGAATCAAGCAATTCATAATTACAATTATCAATTTTTAAATGACTGCGTAATTACTAGGTGTTCTGGTCTCTTCACCAGCAGATATGTATTGATCTTGTTTGACCATTTTGATCTTATCACGATCTTAACAGGCTTAACACAATTTTGTTAAGACAGTGTTATGTGTTATGGTCTCATGTTCATTTACTCCACATCTTGAACGTAGTTATCTTGTTTGATCTTGATAAACGGAACAGGTCTTGATCGTCATCGAAAGAAATTATCTTGAAATACGACTGAATACCTTACACAGTCTTAACGAAATTGTGTAAAGCTTGTCAAGATCGTGATAAGTTCAAAACGGCCAAACAAGATCATAACATATCTGCTAGTGCTTGGTTAATTAAAAGTTGTACATAACATAATATACAATGAAATGGCATAAAAATGCAAGTATTCTTAAAATGGAAATAAAAAAGTGTAAGTTTAGCAAGATACCTTACGAATTTAATAAGTAGATTGGGCTAATAACAAAATTATCGACCCTAATTGTCAAGAGTTCATGAGGAAAAGAGACAAAGCACAAGGAAATCACCGTAAAAATTGCAACCGATGATGTCATCACCACATTAAGCCTTAAACAAGAAATTCCTTATTTCAAATAAGTAATTTATAACAAATACATTTATACGAAGTTGCTGTAAATAAAGTATCTGCATAAGGTCATTTCTACAACTCATGTCTCTTCAGCGCAGATCAAAGCATTTTGAAACACCATAAACCTTATGATTTATGTGTGAAATTGTTAAAGAACAAGTAATTAATATTCTAACATGGCTCTAGTTAATCGCCAACCAGTGCTCGATAACCATATATTTCGCACGTGCGCTAATGTTATCTATCGGAATATGAGTAAACAAGATGAAAAACAACAATATTTTTAATTTTGCTCGTCTTAGTTTATGAAAGAAATAAAGGTTTAGATCAGTTTGTAACTAAATTCAGGCATTCAGACACGTAATAGTGTATAATACCGCTCTCGATTTGAATTTTGAACTTGCATCTGTACGAAAACGTCAGATTGTATATTGTGACGTCATAGACACAGCTGGAATGGAGGCGGGAAATCCGCCTTCTCTTAGAATAAAAAAAGATAACATGAATTAGTTCTCTCAGTTCGCTTCAGAAGGTAAAATTCCATTTTCTGTCATATTAGAATCGAAATAATTCATGACAGGTATATGGTTATTGTCATTTAACCATGGGCTTGGCCTTTATATTCGTATATTTAACCTCTCGCTAACACTCTGGTTAAATTCGAATATAAAGGACCATCCCATGGTTAAATTTCCAATTACCATTTACCTACAATGAATTATTTCTTAAGTATGTAAATGGGAAGCCGAAATCTGCTAACTAAAGGACAGAGCTTTGCATAAAGGAGATAAATTCTTACCTTTATTGGATCGATAATGAACATTGATTCAATGAAAGAGATGATGAAACAGAGCATCCATTCTTCTGACTTTGATTTGCCCCATTCCATACTGTATAATACAATGAAAAATGCTGATATGAGAACGGAAATCAATATCAAACTCCAGGCCACTATTATACATCCAAATGGTAAAAAGGGCTTATTTTGTTCACAAACATTAATTTCAGAGTCCTTGTTAGTTTTAACACGGGTGTTTTGAGAATTTCTGAATAAATATGTAATCAGTATGATAACTGGCACAGTTATAAGAACAGAAACAATTGATATATAGATAATTGTAGAAGTAAAGTTCAGAGGTCCGACTGTTATTCTTCTTCCTGTATCTTGTTTGAAGAACATGGCATTGGAAATCATTGTAAGAAATAATAATGTGAAACAAGAAGCCAATCGCTGTACTCTGGTAAAAATACATTGTTCAGGAAGTACAACAACTGATAACCACAGATGATTACTAGTTATATTTTTTCTTGTGTTTTCCTTAAACATGAAAGACAAACGAGATTCCTTTTCTTTATCGCATACTGGAAAAGCGTGTTCAATTGCTCCATTGTCATGGTCCAGTGATAACCATTTGTTGCAGATAAAGACAAACCTAAAATAAAAAAATTCCAAAGCATAAATATTTTTTTCTACATAATATTTTTTATGGATAACGTAATTACATAGTACAAAACAATTGGGCAATAAAAACTGAATAAACGTCATCAACAAAACGTGTAAATTGTAGTGAAAAACTACCTTATCGATGTCCAAAAATTATATTTGAAAGTTCATTTATAGTGTTGAAGAAAGTTAAAGTCAAAAGAAGAGAGTAAAGATGGTACATGTATTTTGCATTTTTGCCATTTAACTTTTATATGTGCGATTTTAATGTTCTTTTTTATTAGATAATATTGTTAGAGTTGTGCCTTGGTATTAATTACGATTACTTAAAACTGTATTATCTAAGCAGCAAATCCTTGTACATGTGGTTATTTTGAATAAATTCGGTAAATCTATTAAGACATAAGCAAATCACTGATTACTGGTACTAAACTGTTTACGATGCGTATGATCTTACTTTTCTCGCCTTTGTATATCTTCTAGTATGACCTTATTAAGGTACCAAGATGCATCATTTCCGGTTCCATTATTATCGTGCCATATCTTTAATACGGATGGATCTCTTATTCTCTTTGTCACACTCATCACAAATCTTTTAACGCTTCCAGTAGCAAATCCCTAAAATAAAAACAAAACTCATTTTTGTCATTATTGCCGATTTTTTTTTAGGAAATGTTGATTATGTTCTGACTTAGACATGTTTGTAGACGGATCAGAATAGAATTTTTCTACAGTTCCCTCATTTCCTTACTTTAACTCATTTTAGGTTTATGTTATTCAATTCCATTCAAAATGTTTATTACTTTGAGGAAGGATCGAAATGGGTATAACTCCATAGGTTCCTATCATTAAGCTAGTTCTGTGGGTGCTTCAACGATTGTTTCCTGAGCAAACTTATATGATAAATTCTGAATGATAAAAGAACCAGAGGCTCCCAGGAGCCTGTATCGCTCACCTGGCTTTCAGTTGCCACTATCAAGTTAACATTGTAAGTTAAACAGTTGATCTTCAGTCTCTCAAACTTTCGTAGCTCGAACACCTCCAATATCTTGAACTGTTTTTAAAGTATGATCATGTTTTACTATATTTCTTTATTGGGCTTTTTTGATAAAAAAAAACATTCTAGCTAAAGACCACTTTCGACACCAGTTTTGAAGTTGATACGTCATTTTGTAAATGGCAGTCAACAAACAATTTTCAACATCGGTTTTGAAGTCGCAACATCAATATCTATTTGAAAATCAAATTTCATTGAAATCGGACAATGTTGAATTTTCCCGCCTTTTTTGGCGGCCATTATGAAAATGGCGGTCAAGGAACAATTTTCAACACCGGTTTTGAAGTCGCAACATCAATATCTATTTGGAAACCAAATTTCATTGAAATCGAACGATGTTGAATTTTCCCGCCTCTTTTCAGCAGCCATTTTGAAAATGGCGGTCAACAAACAATTTTAAACACCAGTTTTGAAATCCACACAGCTTAGAAAACATTTTATCAATTTACACTTAACCTTCATCTGCTATAGTTTTGGAAATAAAAGACGAAAAATATGAAAATTTTGAAAATTCCGTGAAGAAAGGGCAATAACTCCTACAAGGGTTTTTGGATTCTCTTCAAAATTTCAAGGTTGGTAGATCTTGATATGCTGAACATTTTTGCAGCATACACTTGACCTCTATCTTTTACACTTTTTGAAATAAAAAATAAAAAATGCACAAATTTTGAAAATTTTACGGAAAAAGGGCAATAACTCCAAGATGGGTTTTCTTCAAAATTGCAGGGCAGGTAGATCTTGCTATGCTGATCACTTTTACCCCGTCAGATTTTTGATATCTGTAACGGTTTTTGAGATATTGGCCAAAAACTGCAATTTACCCCTATGTTCTTTTTTTAGCAACGGCGGCCATGTTGTTTTGCCCTACCACCTAATCGAACACAATTTTGAGAAGCCATACTCTGGTGATTATTCAGGCCAAGTTTGGTTACATTTGCCCTGAGTGGTTTCAGAGGAGAAGATTTTTGAAATTGTTGACAGCCAGACGGACGGACGGACGACGGACGCATAGTGATGGCAAAAGCTCACGTGGCCTTTTAGGCCAGGTGAGCTAAAAATACTGGTAATTTTTTATATATTCAAAAAATTCTTAGTGGTGTCATTTTTATTAATTAAGAATAAACTTTGCAAAAATTTACAGTAAATACCAATATTTTATCAGATGCGCAACATGCACACAGTTTTTAGACCACAGACTAACAGTGTATTAATAACAAAAGAATCCCAACACAAAAACAAATCCCTTTTCATTTAGAGAAACACATTATTTCAGCGAATGTAACATTCAGAGTATCAGATATTCCCGTTTTGTTATATCTACCTTATGATGATCACTTTTCATACACCTTACTTCCTCGTGTACATATCTGCCACTGTCATTTTCCCCTTCTATGATCATGAACTGTACATTAGATGTAGTACCGGAATTTATGTACAACCCAGTGTACACTGTCACAATGTACAGGTAGTCATCCAATGGACTGTTATCACTGAGGTAAGACAACGCCCACTGCAAATATATAAAACAGATTAATTTTTTTTCCCAAATACACCAAGAGGAACAATTATAGTGGTATATATAACGTGTTATGGACCTAACAAAGGTAAAAAATTTAAGAATTATCTGCGACTAAATGTTTTTACTATTCATTGCAGAAACATGTAGACTAGATTATTTTTAGAGTATCTTGCATTCTGAAAAGGTTTTTTGACATATTTAAATGATTTGATGATTGAAATCAAAGCAAATACCGGTAAAAAATGTAACGTCGTTTGAAGTGGTTGCCTCTATGACTACCTTGTAATCGGGGCTTCAAAATCTCATATGACGATTAAAATACGTGTAGTTCTTCAACAGATATTAGTCATAGAAATTTTAAATGTCGGTTTGAGCTGTGATTCAAATATTTCCTTTAAATACATTATAGACTGACCAATTCTTTTTATTGTCTTCGATCTTTTAGAGACGATTGCTGTAGAGTTGCTAACGAACACTACTACAATTAAATGGGAGGTTTGGCACGTGATAAAACCGGTTTTGACCCATTATTACTTTTTAAATGCCTTTACAAAGTCACATACATTTTAATCAAGGATATTGCCGGTTGTCTTATCCCACTTTGTCTTTCGAATTCGGCTCCTGACAGTTCTTTTCGGATTTTAGGTTTTGCCTTTGTTCCAAGATAATTCAAAAGTTCAAAAGATGTCTATATCATTTCTTATGTGATTTCAACTCAGTTTTAAACACAACGGATTAAATAAGAGTCGATAACTATGTTTTACCCCACTCAAGGGGATACATGTTGTTATGTTTTCCGTCTGTCGCCAAGTAATCCGTCTGTCCGTCCGTCCGTCACAAAGATTGAGGACGCAAATTCTCCTGCATCTTTGATCGAATTTCAACCAAACTTCACAGGATTGTTTCTCATCATGCCAAGTTGTGTATACTGTGTAATCGGATTGATCGGATCATTTTTACTTAGAATTTTGCAAAATTAAGTTTTGGACGCCAATTCTCCTTCATCTTTCACATAAGGAAGAATCGTGGTATTTTATAACTGAGATAATATCACAGGATCACGCCAATTTTTGGTATATTACTTCCCTTTATTAAAGTTCTAACTTCGATAGTGGATCTCAGTTTTTTCCGCATTATTTTCATGCTACCACCGTCTTCTTTCTAAAAGTACTGTATAAATGTTATCTTCCGTAATGAAAAGTTTGAGTTGAGGGAATTTCAAAACAAACAAATTGTGGTTAAAATCAATCTGTAAAAGGATTTTTCATCCGCCGGATAGCTTGGAATTGTACATTTTCAAATTAATTTGGCCGAAAATTTTCAGCAGTAAGTTTTAAAGGGACAACTGTTTATGAATCTATGAGGGCTATGTTTCACGGTCATATGCGGACAAATTGCTACGTATTTATCTTTGCTATGTATTTTTGTAAAAAAATAGCTTACTCGGCAGTTTAAATATGGCTACTGTAGTCAAAGTGGCATGATCCTGCTTCGAATTTCAAACTTAATTGACCGGAAATTTTCATTTTTTCAGATAAGTATTTATGTAAATAATAGATGTACAAAATGTACACAATGTGCAGAATCTTTCTTGATGCGGGCAAATATGTTCTGAAGTGCAATATAAGATAATTCTGCAAAATTACAATATCTCCCCAATGTATTTCAACTAAACATGGCCGACAAGCAAGAGATAAAAAATTGCCGCTTTGCAAATTAGTAAAATACCCTGATTCTGCCATATGATCGGATTTCAACCATACTTCAGATACCTAGATGTGGATATCGTTTTGTCATATTGATCGGCTAATTTTGTGAGATTTATGCCTCTTTTTTACTTAGAATTTTGCAAAATTAAGTTTGTAGACACCAATACGGGACTTTTGAATCATGTTCACTCCAGTAACAGATCTATTTTTATACATAAAAAATCAATACATTCAGAGGGAATCACTAATTAATGAACACTGTTAAGCTAAAGGTGATTTATATTTAATGGATTTGTAGCGCTTCAGGTTGATTTGTTTTCGTCAATTAAAAAATTGTCATATAGGAAAAATTATAAATGCACTTAAATTTCATAAATAGATTGTTTTTATGTGGTATATATTTATTTCAATAGGTTTAGAAATCCAGTTTTCCTTCTTAATGGTATCCGAGGCGATCGTTCCGCCTTTAAAAGAGAGTCCTTCTCTCGAAAGTCCCGTATTCTCGTACACATTTCATCGGATTTCAACCTAACTACACAGGATTGTTCACCCTCATGCTTATTTGTGCATATCTATTCGCCAAATTAAAGGGATACTTTTTGTAGGAGTTATGCCCCTTTATGACTAAGGATTTTGCAAAATTAAGTTTGTGGACACCAATTGCCCTACATCATTCATAGAATTTCAATTAAACTATACAGGCCTTTTTGGGCGTATTGTCTGGCTGGAGTGATCGGTCAGCTTATGAGGGAGTAATGTTCCTTTTTGTCATAAAATTTTGAATTCTTGTTCCTCAAAATCTTTCATTGGATTTCAACCAAATTTAGTAATATTAAAATGCAGTGGCAACATATAAAGATACAAAACAACAGCAGTAGAATACCGAAGGAACAAGGGAAGCGATGACTACAAAAATCGAAGTCCAAAGACATGGCAAAAACTGTAACAGATAAAAACAAAAACAAAACAAGGACGTGAGACAGCTAAAATGCACACAAATAAAAAGATAACATTAAGAACTAAGGCACTCATAGTGTGAACTCCCATGAAAACCGGGAGCTCCGGAAGGGTAAGCATGTCCTGCTCTGCTAGCGGCACCCGTCACACTATCAGTGAGTCAATCCAGGGTTGAGTCAAATCCGGTTATGTCAAATCCGTGAAGACGTGAAATCTAGCTAAAAATATCCGTTTTCATTTGGGACACGGACACGTCTTTCTGTCATGGTGATATCATGGTGACGGCCATAGAATTTCTGAAAGGAAGAAAGTAAGAAAGGCTGAACAAATCCCTCACTAAGCAGCATTTGAGACAGTGTTTTTGCTCTAACTAAAAAGTCACTGTATAAACTGCATGCCCGACAGTAACGAATCAACTGTGAAATGTACACTTCATAGGCTGGAGAGGTAGGTATATTGCTGTTCAGAAAGGGAAAGTTCACAATAGGGAAGTTAAAATCATCACGTTTGTCATACAGCTTAGATTTCAAAAAAATCTAAATACGAAGCTGAAGTAGGTGTATCAGTAGTCTCTTTAATTTTAAGCTCATTGGGATAGATCTGGTGTAAATATTCCTTGAATTTTGGATTATTAAGAGAAAGTACATCGTCTATGTAGCGGAAGCTGAAATTAAAGGACTGGGCTAAATGGTTTTGTCTTTTATGTGTAAGCCCTTGTAAAAACTTCGCCTCATACGAAAAAAGGAAGAGATCAGCTAAAAGTGGCGCGCAGTCAGTTCCCATGGGAATTCCGACAGTCTGTTGAAAAACACGGCCTTCAAATTCGACAAAAATATTATCTATTAAAAATTCCAAAATCTTGATTACATCATTCTCAGTGTACTTCTTGTTTGACTCAGTGTGGTTCTTTACAAGAAATGTTTTGTCTTTCCCTACTACTAAATAAGTGTATATGCATTCTCCGTTTTTAGTGCAGAAACATTGATGTATCAAATCCGAAATTACTGTTTTCAATTTATTTTGTGGCAGGGTAGTATAAGGAGTAAACAAAATCAAAGGTTTGTATGCTGTGACAATGGGTAAGACTGCTAGAGGAGAGCTGTTCGAAAATATCTTTAGAATTTTTTAGAATCCACATCTGATTGACGCCGGTAGATATGTATCGGGGAAGTCATTCTTTTTTGTACCAAAAACACACTTCTAGTTTTGAATTACAAATCTCCAACGGATATCTAGTGATAAAGGTAGCACGGTTCCAATTAGTTTGCGGGAAAATATTTTGTACCCTACATTAAGATTCAAAGTGAAGATTAAAGGTTAAATATGATTGGTTTATTTTGCTAAAACTTGTGTTATATAGTATCTCCATACTGGTGAGTGAATAACGTTTCTAAAATAACAGTAGAAAAGAATTTTTTGAAAAATTTTCCAGATTTTCAATTAAGAAGGTAAAATTTGAATGTTAACACATTGGGTCTGTTTGACAGGGAATTGGTCATCGATATATTTCACACTTATTCTTGGAATGACATGATGAAGTTCTTCAACATTGATATGACATCACTTTGGGTTCTTGTTTTAAATAAGTAAATGTTGCTATTGCCGCCAATGGAAAAATGTTTAGTATCGCGCTTCCTATACAATCCTTACACACTAATTAACATTTCGAGATATTAATATTTACTTTGCCCAATCAAGTAAAACAAAGCTACTTAATAATGTTAGTAAATAAAGATATACCCTTTCCGGATCCTTTTTGTCTTGTTTATATGCCCATATATTTATCAACAGATATAAAACAAAAATGCTGACGATAGTGGCCAATACAGCAGCATTGTCTTTTACATCAAACTTAGAAAATACAGAACTGAAGTCTATACTGTTCGGCGGAACGTAGAACGTTGTTGCAAAACTGTTTCCTGGAGGATTGTTACATTCACATGTCGTTTCATACACAGTTGAGGAGTCTGATACCTACAAAATAAAAGAAAATAGATAAGATGGTCTACTTTGTTTGTGTCGGTCAAACAATAATGACCATTTGCCGTAATGTTGCCTCTATATACTTTCTGATGTCTAAATAGTTCATATGTATAGGACTAATCATGACAATATGCACAAAAACTCCCAATCTGTTGAATGCATCTGTTTTTGGATTTTTTGGTATATTTTTGTTTGTCTTGATGCTTCCGTATTTATTCGCCAATGTATTGTTTTTAAGAATCATGTTTCAGTCTCGTTGAAATCTCGTTTTGAAATAACTTCAAAATTATTTATATTTTATGTACAACAGCAATGCATTCACAAAATTAATATTAATCTTTAAATTGTGTCAAAAAATTATTCATTTCTATCAAGTACGGTCAGAGTTATCTCAAACTTAAGATTAATACCCTAAATGGCTGTTGGATTCATGTCAAATTTTCACAAAATAGGGGTCGGGTTAGAAAGTCATTTTATGAAAGAAATATGCATTTGAGATTTATTTTTGCTTTTTTAAAAATAGTATTATGTATTTTTGCAATAAAAAATCACAAAACAAATGAAGTTTAAACCATTAGCTGTATAAAAAAATTAAGAAAATCTACATTTTAAGGAAATATGGAAATGCTGAAATTGCCCCTGAAAAGCATGAAAATGGAACAAAACTTTCTTATATCAACACCAACATATGAATTTTGGGGCTGAATTTGTTCATTCCTTCTATTTACAGCTTTTCAGAAAATATGGGGAAAAGTTTAATACTTCAAGCTAGATTTTTTTCAATGAAAATAGTCAAAAAATGGGCAAAAATGCAAAAAAAGAGCAAAAGTGCTAAAATCCGTCATTTTCAAATATCTGCAGCAAAATAATTTGCACAGCAACCTATAATTTTTTCTTGCTATATTGATTTTATAGGGTAAAAATATTGCAAAAACCAAGGTTTGAAAAGAAGTTAAATACTTTAAAATTTTGGCTCCTCACCAGGGTACCTCCTCAAGTGTGACATTTCTCTTTTACAAGTGATGGATGTTTGATGAATGGCTTATGTCTCAGTTTTATATTATTTTTATATCCATTTATTAAGTTTGCATTTTATGATTACGATTCATATCTTACTTTGCCATACTGTTTCTTTTTTTTGTCGGCATGATTGAAGTTTTAGCTTTACCATTCTGTAATGTATTTTGTTTTCATGTGTGTGTGTGTGTGTGTGTGTGTGTGTGTGTGTGTGTGTGTACTGCCTTATGTGTCACGTTTACTTGTTTGTTTCGTCGGTTTTCAAAGCTCATTAGAGCTTGTGTTGCAATGTTTTCAATGTACCGACTTTAAATAAAACTTTGAGTTGAGTTGATAGATGCAAGGCGAAAGGTCGACGCACCTGCTTTTATTCCTTGCAGAGTTCAGATGAATATGTCCAGGCTGATTGCAACAGAGCGAAAATATTACTATGTTTTCCTTTTTTTAATCAATTACAATAATTTAGATTATACATAACATGTAGTTAATTCCAAGGAAGAAGAACAGCATACTGATGTAACATTTTCATAAATATTTTGTGATATGAAATTTCAAATACAATATGACAATGGTCACATAAATACGGGTTTGATGATAGGATAGCGACTATGACTATAAATGCTCCACATATCACCTTTGGCGACTGACGACAAGATTTTTTTCTCCAAATAACGATAACGATACGAACTTCAAGTATTTTCACGAATCACGCTAATATATCTCTTTGAGACGTAAACGATAGCTGAAAACAGGCGTTTGATGGTTAATAATAATGGACATTCATACTCTCTTATATCCAAAAAACTTTTTCAAAATTGATTTACCTTGCATGACAACTTATCCCATGTTTGCTGATACTGATTCCAAACTCTACAACCAGTTGTGAAAATGCTGATTTCGTAGTTTACAACGGTAGTTTCTGCTCTAGATAATCCGTATGTTATTAGCTCTGAAAAAGAGACACAAATAATTCAACGGAATTGAACATGTTACCGTATTGCATTTTGGAAATTTTACTGCCAATAGAGAAAAAAGGTTTCTCGGCCTACTCATTCACGTTATGGCCATGCAGGAAGCATTTGATATTTTGAGATATCTATTTATGATTGACGTCATATTCCGTCAATTTAGAACAGATATATTTATTTTTTTCTAAATCCAACAATGAAGCGATATGGAGTAGATAAATATACAAAATGTATTTATTCACATATTCAGTGACATACACAGTTTTTTTATATTGTTCCTACTGTTCAATTTATTTACAAGATTATATAGCATCTAATGGTTCCATTTTGAAATGTTTTTGCCTTTGCTTCATTTATATACTACTTAAATGTTAACAAATATGGCCTAATTAGAACAAGCAGCAGCTTAATGTAAAACAAAACACCTTTGCCAAAATACTTTTGACGGTATATTTTGATATTAATGGTTGGGTTACAAATGTACTGTTAATAAAAAAAAACAAATATTGCTATCTAACTGGGCAGTCAATCATGTAATGTATTCTTGTTTCCATTCAGTAAATAGATGATATTATGTCTGTCTGATTGATGTTATAACCCTGGTGACAGGGAGTTGCCCATTCGTCTTCAAACTATTTTGCACTTCATTCATATAAATAATCAATTTATCCTTTTGAATTTGAATTGCTGTTTTGGTAAGTATTTTTATATCAGCATATCCCGTACACGACTTTGTACATGTATATTCTTATAACGATGGTGTTTCGGGGGAGAATAGTTTCTAGCCTTGAAAAAAATATATTAGTTACTGCAAAAACTTAATTTGAAGTTCGTAATTTACTATCAACTCAAAGCTGAAGATTGCAGCTCAAAATTCAGAAATAATAAAAAACAATGCTAAATACAACAAATAAGAATAATTGTACATCACAAAATAATTTTAAAAAGGTTCAATAATAACATACCTGCTCTTCGTGAAATATGAACCCCAATGTACACTACTGATGGCTTCTTGTAGAAGTTACCACGAGCAACTATTGTAATTTCTTGTCTTGAACTATTTTTAGCACCCTGTATTTCCGTTGTCCAATCATAATTTTCTTCTGATGGGTTACTCCTTTGACTCACAAATATATTATGGTCAAGGTCTCCGACAATATTGTGTAAAATTAATACAAGGTCATCGTTTGGATTGTTCCAATAAAATTTGTAGGTCAATCTTTGGGATGTTGGTTCGTTTTGATTAACTGGAACGGCTAACTGAACACTTGCGGTCGATGATCTGCCATTTGAGTTCTTCAATTTAATGTTTGAAGGTATAACAGCTGTTATGTTGTTGTCATCTTGCACAGAAATGCTGACCGTTTTAGATGATATATATTTCGATTCTTCGTCCCATGCAAATGGTGTATGGTCGTATAAAGTAACCTACAATTATGAACATAAAAACAACATTTTCAAGTTGCACTTTATCTTAGATACATATATGGTTTTTGCGATATGAATACTTTCCCTTTATTGTAACTTGTGGCGTAATAAAATTCTCAAAGATGGATTTACCGGAAATTCACATGATTTTTCTTTAATGTCGTGAGGAAAGAATTTGCAGTATCTGCTACTGCCCGAATACAAAAAATGTATTGGCAAAATATTCTAGCTAGGCCATGTCTACTTTGTCAATTAGCGCATAAATGTAAACAAAGAAATATAAATCTACAAAAACAGATTGTTTTACTACTCAATAGTCGATTTCCCAATTTCTTGTATTGGAATTGAAAATTATATTTCATAAGAATTTGTTCTCTGAAATGCTCTAGTTAATTACCAATAAAACAACGGCAGTAGAATACCGAAGGAACAAATCACAAGATTACACAAATCAAAGTCCAGAGACAAGGCAAAAGCAAGAACACCAAAAGACAGAAGACCTAGGACACCACATGCCCACAAAACACACGAACATAACATATACAACACAAAACACTAAAGCACTAACAGTGTGAACTCTCAATAAACAAGAGTGACATCAGATGCTCCGGAAGGGTAAGCATGTCCTGCTCTGTGCACAGCACCCGTCACACTGTCAGTGGGTCAATCCAGGGTAAAGTCCAATCCGGGAAGACGCGAATCTAGCTGAAAATGTCATTTTTTATTTGTGACACTGATATTTCATATCTATCTATGATGTCGTGGTGACGGCCATAGAATTTCTGAAGGGACGAAAGTAGCAAAGGCTGAACATATCCCTGACTCAGCAGTTTTTGTGACAGTGCTTTTGCTCTTTCCACAAAGTCACTGTATGTACTGCACGCTCTACAGTAACGAATTAATTGTGAAATATATACTCCATATGCTCGGGATGCAGGTATATTGCTGCAGAGAAAGGGAAAGTTCACAATTTGAAAGTCAAAATCATCACGTTTGTCAAATAATCTAGATTTCAGACGTCCATGTTCGTCAATGTATAACAAAAGGTCAAGGTATGAAGCAGAATGTGGTGTATCAGTTGTCTCTTTAATTTCAAGTTCGATGTAAATATTCTTTAAATCTTCGGTTATTAAGAGAAAGTACATCGTCTATATATCTGAAGCTGAAATTAAAAGTCTGGGCTAGTTGTTTTTGTTTCTGTTGTATCAGCTCCTGTAAAAACTTTGCTTCATACGAAAAAAGGAAAAGGTCAGCTAAAAGTGGCGCACAATTTGTTCCCATAGGAATCCCTATTGTCTGTTGAAAAACACGGCCTCCACATTCAACAAAAATGTTGTCGATCAAAAATTCAAGCATCTTAATTACGTCATTTTCACTGTATTTCTTGTTTGACTCAGTGTGGTTCTTTATAAAATATGTTTCATCTTTTCCTATTACCAGAAAGGAATACCTGCGTTCTCCGTTTTTGGTACAGAAACATTGATGTATCAGGCCGGAAATTACTGTTTTAAGTTTATGATGGGGAAGAGTTGTATAAAGGGTAGAAAAATCAAAAGTTTGAATGCTATTGCAGTATGCTATTGCAATAAAAGGAATAAAAGAAGAATTGTTTGTAATGCATAAAGTATTGTCTTCGATAATAGTACAGATTTATCAAAGGTATTAATGAACAATTTCGTTACCTGTACGTTCTGCTCATCTGTAGATACAGAAGATCCCTGGCGGAAATCTACTTTGACGTGGTCATGTTGAAATCCTACTTTTAATAGTTCCTCAATATATTTAGTTTCCTGTGTAGCATTCAAATGTGAATTATGAACGAAAACTGGCAACTGTTTCCTGTTGGTCAACATTTGTAAAACCCTTCCTAAAGTCGATATTGCCGCAAGTAAGCCAGGGACTTCACGCTCAATCTATGTAACAATTAACAAGAGGCTCTCAAGAGCCTGTATCGCTCACCTGGG